>APFE031737069.1:79535-93803 GCA_000404065.3 Pinus taeda
ATATAAATTGGATGCAAGCATATCAATTGTTGGAGCCATAATTGTGCCTTGATCCCTTTTCACATTCACAATGGTTATAGCATAGCATAATCATGTACTTATTTTAAAATTGTTTATCATTGTATATGCCACATTAAACTTACCATTCTTCCACTAGTTCTCGTTGCATTGTTGTTTCTTGTTATGTATCTATGTCAATATGTCCATGAGAAATGGTATGCCAATAATATGAAGCACAACATGATAGTGAATTCCATGTTGAACTTCAGTTGCACAATGAGTATGTCTATAGTCACAGAAAAGGAGTTATTATACATAAAGCTTGCAAAAGGAATTGAGCAAATACTTGCACATTTCGTCAAAAATGTCTCTACCAATTGTTATGTTCTTGTACTCATTTGTGTCAAGTATTTAGCTCTGAATACAACTGAAACTATAGAAACCAAAGTTATCATATTTTTGTTCTAATAAAGTAGATCTTTAGAGAGCATATTTTATTTCTTCAGATCGATTAGTGTTCATGAAAATTGTTCTTCTAACAGCTGAATACAAAGACAAACAAAAAATGATATGCATTGCTTGTCCACTTGACATTTGTTGTATCTTTAGAAATCTACTTCCAAGTTTGTGAATAACTTTAACTTTGTTTTCTTGAAAAGACATACAATTTTTTTCCAAATTTGTTTAAATGCAATTGTAATGGAGCAGTTCATTTTTGTCATATAAAACCTGGAATATGTTACTAGATGATAGAGGTCTAAAATAGATTGAGAATTTTTGTATCCTTGTTATACTATGTTATTTTATTGAATTATCTCAGGTGTTTTGCTCTGAATACCATTGTAACAAGATATAAATGTAAATATAAACAATCAGGGAATACAACCTTTAAGAACGAGTTACTGAAAATATAAAAGGAATTTATTTTGGAATATGACATATAGACTTATGATATCAATAACTAAGCTGAGATTCAAGAAAATAATTTCTACTGTGCACACAGTAAACTCTTTTCATATTCTTTTGGACATAGGCAAATCCAGTTTTCTATTTTTCTTTTTTCTATAATTATTTGGTATGAAACTTATAATCTAAATATGCACCGAATAATTTTCATTCTTGTTGTCATGTTTACAAAAAAAAAAATTCCATTTGTGTAACAAAATAAATAAAAACAAAATCCTTAAATAATGTTTTTTTCTTTCTTCTTTCTTTCTGTAAACTTAAATTGCATGCTGCATTCAGGAAATTTTTATTGAAAAAATACAAGGTCCTCAATACCTAACCTTCTTACCACATGACCAGGAACTTGAATTGACCATACTTGTTTATATAAATAATCAGCTGACCTGCCAACCTCGAGGTTGGACTTATGGCCAACCTAGTGACCTTCGCATTGCCAAACTATCAAACTACCAAAATTAATGAGTTCATCTGACTAAGGTATAATCTAGGCCATGGTAGAATAAACAATAATAAAACAATAAAAATGTTCAACTGTGTGGCTTCCTGACTATAAATTCAACTAAAAAAAAATGTGACAACCAGAACAATGATCTTATACTTTTCGTGCTTTCAGAGTTAATTACTAAAACTCTAGTCTCCTTTATTTGTCTGTTCTGCAATTTTTCCTATTGTTTGTCACAAAATGGATAAAAAACAAGAACTACGATTTTTATAAATAATCCAAAAGAACTCCTAACCTCATTTTTGTTTGATTGTGAAACTACTCAACCTCTAGACTGCAGTATTCCCGAATATCAAACTATTGGACTTTCTGACCTTAGCATTTTCTGACTCATTGAAGCTACTTGACTATGGTATAGTCAGATGATGATAGAATAATTATAATAAAACAAAAAAAATACCCAAATGTCCCACCTCCCGATTGTACCGTCGGCCTAATATTATGTCAGACATCAAATCCAAAAAAAAAAAAAAAAAAAAAAAAAAATGTATCCTCCCGACTACCTGACCACACAACTACCAACTCGAAGTGACTACAAACAAAAATGACTCGACCTCTCAAGATTGAAGTAAATAAATTTTGGCACTACTTTTCTTATGCTAATATGAAGCTATTACTCCATCCTGCCAACTCTCTGTTATCCACCACGTCACCTGAACCCTACGGATAATCCATGTATAATGTCCAATCATACAATAGTAGAATCATGTTGCTCCAATCACAATTTTTCCTGCGCATGGTCTAAACTGCAACATGATAAGCCTTATCCAATTCTCTCTATAAATTCACAAATTTTCCCCCTTGTTCAACCTTGAACATCATTTCTTATTTTTCAAGAATGGTTGTGCCATGGCCCTTTGGAGGCCTCAATTCAACCAACCTCCTTCTTTGCTACCCCCACCTCCATCTCAACTAGAACGCATTCATCCCGCTCCACCCAAGAAACTTTAGGTGCCTGCTCAACCAAATACGAACTCAAACAACAAGCAGACACAAGATGTATATAGTGGAGAGACATATTACCCTACCTATGATGTGGAGATTCAAGAAATTAACCTTAGGTCTAGAAGAGTGATACCGGATAACCAACCTCCATCTCCACCTAAGGAGATTGAATTCGAAAAGGTACATACTATTCCTCAACCCAATCCACCTCCTTTTCCTGAAAAATTGATCCATCCTAACTAGCACAGCCTAGAAGAGGTTGAACTTTTGGGAGAATTTAAAATCTTATGTGTGAAAATCCAACTCCTCCAAGCTATCAAGGATATTCCCATATACAATAATCTTATAAAAGAGAAATGTTTCAAACATCCTGGGAGGAGAAAGAAAGAAAACCCTACCATCAATGTTATTGGTCAATTATTTGATCTGATGCCGAGGAGAGTGATTTTACCAAAGTATTAAGATCACGAAAGTCCTCTGGTAGATGTACACATTGATGGTATCATTGTCCCTCACACCTTGATTGATCTTGTGGCTGCCATCAATGTGATGACTAAGGAAACCATACTTAAACTAAACCTCCAAGGATATTTGAGAAAGACCACAACAGTATTGTAACTTGTAGATAGGTCCATAGTGGCTCCTAAGGGGGTCATTGAGGATGTAATGGTCTCTATTGATTCCTGGGATTATCCTACTGACTTCCTAGTTCTCCAGCCTAAGGCCAAATTCAATGGCTACCCTATCATCCTTGGAAGACCATGGATAGAAAATGATGGTGCTTAAATAAGTTGTATAGTTGGAAACATGCAATAAGAATGGGCATTTGTCCAAACAATTGGTATTGTACCCTCTTGCTTAACCATCCCTTTAACATGACTTGCCCCTATGGTTGGAGGAGGAGGAGGAAAATGAAGTGCATCATACCACATCCTCATTAGGTGAAGTTTGAGGTCTAAAATGGGCCTCCTAAGGAAATTATAAAATAATAGTGGAAAGAATAAAATAAGATTATATTACATCATCAAATTTCAGAGGGAAAAATGAAAAAAACTATTTTTTCAACTTTTATTTCCAAATTATCTCCCTATGAGTTTACTCAAATTTCAAGTGGAAATACTAATTGGATGCATAATATTATTCCTCATCATAGGAGTACCCACTTTGCATACTTTTGGTGGACCCTGCTACATGAAAAATCAGAAATACATGAAAAATGTGATTGCAATCACATTTTTTCATGTCTTTCTCATTTTTCATGTAGTAGGGTCCATTGAAAGTATGCAACATGGGTACTCCTTGGATGAGGAATTAAATTTTGCATCCAATGAGTACTCCCACTCAAAAATTGAGTAAAATCCTAGGGAGATAAGTTGAAAATATGAGTTGAAAAAGTAGTTTTATTATTTTATTACTTTTTAATCTTTTTACTTTTTTACTCCAAAAATGGTGAATCATTCCCCGTGGATGACATAATCATCTTGAATTCTATTGGTTATTATAAAGTTTATTTTGGTTGTACATTTTTCTTAGGAGGCCCATTTTAGACCTCAAAAATCACCTAATGATCCAATTTGTACCTCAGATGTTGTCATAGGAGTGGGGCAACTTGATGAAGATGACCTCATTGACCAAATCCTCCAGAACCAACCCCCCAACACCATACCCCTTGATGATCTTGTGAAGGAATCTGAGTGTATTCCTTGGACTAAGTTATGCCTAGTGGACCCAAGTCATTCACATGTCAAAATGGTATAATTTGGTCCATCTAAAACTCTGAATATCAACCCTCGTCTCTCAGCCAACCAAGAAGAGAAGTTTTGTAACATGTCGAGAGAACACTTAGATGCCTTTTCTTGGAGCTATAAGGAAATCAAGGGAGTGCATCCTTCAGTGGGTACTCACCACATCTACATCAAGGAAGGATTCAAACAAGTGTGTCAATATCAGAGGAGAATGAACCTAGCCCTCAAAGACATAGTAAATGAAGAGTTGCAGAAATTATTGGATGCAGGGTTCATTTACCCCATCTCAAATAGTGAGTGGGTGTCCCCTCCAATTTTGGTCGCAAATAAAAATGGAAAGTGCAGGACCTGTATGGATTACAAAGAGTTAAACAAAGCCACTAAAAAATACCATTTCCATTTATTTCATTGACCAAGTCTTGGATGGTCTTGCATGGAAGAAATTATTCTCTTTTCTAGATGGATTTAGTGGTTATAATTAGATCCAAAGAAACCTAGAGGATAAAGATAAAAATACATTCACCTGCCCTTGGGGTACCTTTCCTTATATGGTCCTTCCTTTTGGATTATGTAATGTCCCTGTCACTTTTCAAAGGGAAGTTCTAAGCATCTTTGTTGAGCTAGTTCATGACTATCTACATGGATGATTTCACTTCCATTAGGGAAGTTTGTAGGTCTAAAATGGGTATCCTAAGGAAATTATAAAATAATAGTGGAAATAATAAAATAATATTAGATTACAACATTAAATTTTAGAGGGAATTTTTTTATTTTTTTTTAAAACTCGTATTTTCAACTGATCTCCCTATGAGTTTACTCAAATTTCATGTGGAAACACTCTTTGGATGAATAATTTGATTCCTCATCTGAGGCGTACCCATGTTGCATACTTTTGATGGACCGTAGTACATGAAAATTGAGAAACACATGAAAAATATGATGGCAATCATGTTTATTCATGTATCTCTCATTTCATGTGTAGTAGGGTCCATTGAAAATTTGAAACATGGGTACTCCTTGGATGAGGAATTAAATTTCGCATCCAACGTGTTTTTTCACTCAAAATTTGAGTAAAACCTTAGGGAGATAAGTTAGAAAAAGAGTTGGAAAAGTAGTTTTATTACTTTATTATTTTTTAATCTGTTTACTTTTTTACTCCAAAAATGGTGAATCATACCCCATGGTTGACATCATCATCTTGAATTCTATTGATTCTTATAAAGTTAATTTTAGTTGTACATTTTTTTTAGGAGACCCATTTTAGACCTCAAAAATCCCTAATGATATGGGTGTGACTTCCTTGAGGCTCTCTCTAACTTCGGGAAGGTCCTAAGGAAGTGAATTAAAATGAACCTCTCACTTAGTACTAAGAAGTGTGAACTATTGATGAATGAAGGGATTGTCCTAGCCCATTGAATATCTCAGGAGGGAATATAAGTAGACCCAACTAAAATTTCCATCATAAAAAGGGCCCATACTCCTCAAAAGCATAATGATGTTAGGAGTTTCTTGGGCTTAGTTGGATATTATAAGATATTTATCAAATATTTCATCAAGGTAGCCTCACGATTGTTTGCATTTGCGGCCAAGGACTATAAAGTTTGTTGGTCAGATAGTTTCCAAGAGGCCCTAGAAATCTTGAAGGATAAATTTACTATTGCACCCATACTTAGAGGCCCAAATTGGGCTTTTGATTTCCACATCCATCCTGATACATTTGACAAAGTTATACGAGAAGCTCTGGGATAGATATATGACAAGATTCCTTATGCCATTTACTTAATTAGCAAAAAATTGTCTAAGACTAAACTGAGTTAGACTGCTACTGAGAAAGAACTTCTAGTTGTTGTCCATTCCTTGAACAAATTCTGACACTACGTCATTGGTTATCAAACCTTTGTAAATATTGACCATGTTTCTATCAAGTACTTCATGAACAAGCCCAATGTGGATGCTAGAATTATTATATGGTTGCTTCTGTTACAACAGTTTGATTTAACTAGCATTCATAAGCCAGGTAAAGAAAATGTAGTTGCAGATTTTTTGTCTAGACTTGCTTTACCTGCAGGTAAAGAAGGGATAGTTGATGACCAGCTACGAGATGAACACCTATTTTTTATTTCAGTTCTATCTCCATGGTTTGCTGACATAACCAACTACCTAGTTGCTGCAAAATTCCCTCCAAATCTGTCACCCAAGGAGAAGAGAGGAATTTTGAGGAAGAGTGCCCCTTTCACTTAAATTGGGGGAAATATCTTCAAAATGGGACCATATAAAATTTTGAGGAGATGTATCAGGGAAGAGGAATTCTTTTGCATCCTCTCAGCCTGCCATGGTGGGCCTTGTGGAGGTCACTTTACTGCCAAGAGGACAACTTTCAAGGTTCTGCAAGCTAGCTACTACTGGCCCACTCTCCACCAATATTAAATAAGAACACTAGTTGATGCGATGAGTGCCAAAGGATGGGGAAAAATACTCCCAAGGATAAAATTCCCTTGGAACCTCAGATGGATTTAGAGCCATTTGAAAAGTTGGGCATAGATTTCATTGGGCCAATTGATCCACCATCAAGGCAGAAAAAGTACATGATTGTATGCATTGATTATTCGACAAAGTGGGGTGAGAACAAGGATGTCAAGGTATAAACAGAGGAGAATTTGGCTAAGTTCTTAAGGGAGAATGTATTCTACATATTTGGGTACCCTAAAGAAGTACTCACCAATCAGGGAGCTCAATTCACATCACATCTGATCAAAAATTTGTTAAAGAAACATGGGATAAATCATATAAAATCTATGACCTATCATCCTCAGGCCAATGGACAATTATAGGTCACTATTAAAGCATTAGAATGCATCATCACAAAGTTTGTGAGCAGCAATAGAAAGGATTGGCTAGACATATTAGTGGATTCCACTTAGGCCTACAATACAACTTGGAAGACAACTACTAGTTTCACTCCTTTTGACTTGGTCTATGTAAAGAAGGCTCTGCTCTCCATTGAGTTTGAATACAACACCTTGAGAATGATAGCACCGTTGGATTTGGATCTTACGAAGGCACAACAAGAGAGGTTTCTCCAGCTGAATGGTATGGATGAATTCAGAATGCATGACCTCCTACACTATGGAGTTATCCAAGTACAAAGGAAGGTTTGGAATGGCAAGAAAATCAACAACAAGGTTTGTGAAGAATGTTATTGGGCCCTATTATATGGCTCTAGGTTCAAGGACTTCAAAAGCAAATTCATGACAAGGTGATTAGGCCAATACCTGAAAGATATGTTCCATAACAATGGAGTTGTTCAAATAAGGACCATTGATGAGGAAGGTATTCCCTTGCTTGTCAATGGATATAGATTGAAGGCTTACAAAAGACCTCTCTCCATGGAAGAGTTCATTAGCACCATTAGCAAGGAGGTAAATGTGATTGGAAGTGTACTAGCTTCCAAGTCACAACATTCTTGAAAACTATTTTTCTTTGTGAAAAAAAAAAGAGAAAATCCAATAAGAGGCCTGGATGAAAACCTCCATGAGGCATCTTATGCCAATTCTCTTGTTGAAAGCCACCTTGAGGCAGCTCAGGAGTGAAAATAAAAGAAAAGGGAAAAATAAAAGATCCTTGGGTGAAAACCTCCCTTGTGGCACCCAAGGCAGGCAGGCAGGTTGAAAACCTCTCTTGATGTAGCCTGTGTGTCCCTAAAAAAAAAATACCATGATAGGGAACTCGAATATGTCCATTAATAAATTCTGTGATTTTTAAGGTTTTGAAGACACTTGAAAATAAAGAGCCACAGGAATAACATGTTCAATTTTCTTTCCATTTCGCCCACCATCCACTCCATATCATCTATGTCAACCATGTCCCTACCACTCTCATCCATACTCAGGGCCCAAAAATCAACTTTTTGGCATTCTCTGGTTTGCTACGGGATGTCATGTAGCTACTACAAGAAGATCCTATAGCACTACGGGATACCCTAAAATGCTACAGGAAAAGGGATCTAATAGAAACATGTTTATGCATGGCCTATCCTAGGTTGATTAGGGTATCTTCACTTCATCCGACTACTCACCCATCATACATGCAACCCTAATTAACGAAAGAAATAACCATCTACCCATACCTAAGCTCTGTCTCATTCGAAAAAGGGAAAATTTTGAAAACAAGAAGAAAACCCAAAGGACATGTCCTCCATTGCTAGAATCCTTCACTACTCCATCAAGGATTTTCTATCATCCTCCAACCCCTACACTACTTCCAGACATTCCTCTAAAGAAAAAAAACTTTGAAAAGAAAAAGGGAGTTGCTATAGGATCTCCTGTAGTAGCCCCTGCCACCATTTCATCAAGCCTGAAATCTAGTTTTTTTCTTATCCAAGATGAGGAGAGGGTACCATCATGCATGGACACCTTGATATTCCTAGAAAGATTCCACAACAATAGAAACACTTGAGATATCAAGCACCTACACATAGGAATAGAAAAAAGCAGTCAGTTATACATGAGAAAAAATAAATACACAGACAAAAGGGCAAGGAAGCACTTCCCTTAGCAGTAGCATAGTAGTCCAACCCTACACCATACATTGATCAAGCACGAGGTAGGCACATGTATGGTAACTTATAAGCTCTTCCATAAGTATGAAATAATTAAAATTGTTTAAATGTCAAGGAAAGGTATTTTTTATAAGTTGGAGGTGGCAAGTTCACTTGGCCACCCTTAGTTCGTGAACAAAAAGTAAGCATCAGTCAACATGCCACACAAAAGTGACACATCAGTCAAAATCAGTTAAGAGGGAGGTCGAAATATGTTAAGAGGAAGTGGGTGATGATTAAGAGGAATAGGAGAATGATCACCCAAGGTGGACTAATGGTCCAAATGGGGAAAACGCGTACCATCAATAGCCATCACAACTCTCCGAGCCTTGACCACAAATAACATAAAATCCAAAATTCCCTACATTTTCGGTTCATTTTGAAATCAAGTAGATAAGGACTAGGTTGGGAAGCAATCAAAAAAGTCCAACCCTACTTTGGAAATCCTACAGGAGGCAACTATAAAAAGCATCTACAGGAAGTACAAAAGGTTATAGGAAGCTACAGGAAACATTGAAATTCCATAGGGAGCCTGCAAGGGTGCAAGAATACTGCCTAGGGTCAACTTGATCCTCAATTATCATTATACTAGGCATTATAGTGAGAATTAAGTGATCTATATCTCACTTGTCCATGATTTTCATATTATTACACTCTAAATTGTCTTAGTAATTATAGTCAGCCTGTGAATTAAAAAGAGTTTAGGGCTGAAACGATAAATAATTTTGTGGCTATAAGGAGTTGTAGTAATTACAATCGTCAACTAAGGTTTATCTCTCATCTACTTTTTAATTCATACTGAAATATCCTATAAAACCTCCTACACCTAGCTGAAAATAGCGAAGAAAATGGGAGGGGGATTCAATAAGAGAGATCCCATGGATACATCGACAATTCACCTTCATCCCTTTATTCTAGACATCTTCAAGAAGCATCACTAGTTAGGCTTCTTTGAGTTGCTAAAAGGATATGATGATGATATAACTTATATTTTTTTCCATGGATCTAAACCCTCAAGAAAGAATAAGTGATACCATTGTCGTGAGAGGGCTATCCATTACCATTAATATTGAGGTGATCAACAGGGTGACAACACTTCCTCTAAGGGTCCAATGGAGAAAGGAAGACAAGGCCAAAAGTACCAATTCTAAGAAAAGTTTCTTCACCGATGACGAGAAACTAATTGAACACAAAAATGGGATTAGAAGGGAGAGACTTCCCCATTCCTAGGATGAGGTAGCCTACCACATCCTTAAATTCATTCCTTGTGAAGCAATATTGAGTGTAGTCTATGGCTATTAGTTTAGGTTGCTCCATGAATTGTGATTTTGAGCCAGATTTCCCATAGCCCAAAGACCCAATGTGCCTTATTTTCTCCTACAGTCAATCATATACATGAGATAGAAGGTGAAAGAGGGCAAGCAATAGCAATTAACACACCATGATCTCATCAAGCTAATAATGGAGTATGTTTTGAGTAAATCAATAGTTCCTCCTCTTGTCCACATTTAGAGATATAGACAGAGAAGACTTCCTTGAGACCCAAGTCCTTGCACTTGGTGAGAACCTAGCCTCAACTGCTGAACAAGAAGAAGGGGAGATGTCTCCAAAGTAGCAAATCCTGTCTCTTGAACCCACTAAAAAGGAGGTAGTTGTTTCCCTGGCTACCTTGAGCACACCCATAACATCGAAGAAGAAAAGGTAGAGGAAAAATCCCTTATATTTCAAATCAAGGAAAGGCACTACAATTAGATAGGGGAAGCCACAAGCATCGACAAGGACCCTTATTGTGATTGAAGAATCACCCAAAAAGAGAGAGGAGTTGGAACATATTGAAAGGAAGGTTGAGAATACCACATCTCTTGGAGCCATCTCAAAGACTCACATAACCTATGTAAGAAATATTGTCACGAGGGAAACCTCCTCTAAATAACCCAAGGCACCTGTCACACTCCAATAAAAAGGAAAATTCCAGCTACAATAAACACAGGAAGTGCTACAGGAAACATAGGCAGTGTTACAGGAATGACAGAAAATGCTACATGAGGAGAAAAAGCGACAAAAATAAGGCAAGGAGACAATGCAATAGGTATATGAGGACGAATATTTTACATAAATTCATAAGCCTATCCCAAAGCCAAATATGAGCTCCTATTACAAGTTCATTGAAGGAGGAAGAGTGATCCCACAGAAATTTTTAGTCTCTCTCTTCTTTGAGCTTAAAGCAAAGAGAGGAAGGACACATAGGTGGATGCAGATATCTAAATCCAAGAAAGTGGAATATGTGGGCCTTATGAAATAAATACTCATATAAATGGGCAAAGAGTTGAGTGAGTTGAGGGATAAAGAATACAACATGAGAACACAACTGTAGGAATAAAAAAAATGGTCGAGGGATAAATTATGAGAGAAGAAGACTCAATTGGCCATAATCAAGGGCCTGTCAATGGAGGCACTTCAATGTAGACTACCATATAAATCCTAGGCACTTTTCCTAAAACATTAATGGATGTAGTTCTATATCAAGACACTAGCAGAGCATAGGTCCATTTTATTCTAGGACTATAAATAGTTCATTTAGTTGTGTGAAAAAAGTGGCATGGAAGACAAAGCCAAATTGGTTGAGTTCTACCTCCATAACTTCACCTTAATTGACATGAATAGTTGGGACCCTAATGAAAAATTGGAAGACTTGTAGCTCATGGACCTTGGATGATGGATAAGGCATGAGGAAGCCAGGGATGAGTAGGTGAAAAGAGTATTGGAAAAGGAAGAAAATGAACCCCTCTACATCAGAGGAGAGCAGATAAGTTATGTGGTTGTAATCAAAGTTCACAACATCATTTCCAATGATGCTAAACTAGCACCTAGATACCTTTCCACCCTAGAAAAAGCCATCTATCACTTTAAAGACATACTTAGGATGTTGGAGATAGAGAAGCAACATGCATGTTAGAGAAGGTGGAATACCCTGCGACACAGTGTCCAGATTACTGAATATGATACTCTTAAGAGATTGAAAAATGCACTAGCTAGAACACCTTTGTACAAGAGGGCCATGCAAATATTTAAAATCAAATGGATTGTAATGAATCTTAGTCCACCTTTTCTATTGGGCTTATAGGAAGGAAGGAAGAAAGAAGAGGAAATGAAGTAGTAGGACGAGATAGAGAAAAATGCAGGCTTCTACCCTTAGGAATAGACACCATCTATAGAATCTTGGGATGTTAGAGAGGCCACCAAGGCCATAAAGGACATGGATATAGATGACTAGGTTTCTCAGAGGATGAGCACTAGTTTCAGTAGTGGGTGATGATGAGGCTCAACAATAGGAAAAATATAAGCGTCATAATTCCATTCTCAAGCTTATTAAATTGTATTTTCTCACATTTACTGACAAATTTTGTTATATTATGCTTAATGTGAGGAGTAAAGATGTGTTACTATGTCATGTGTCCTAATGTGTGTTAAATGTAGGAATTTTAGCAAGTTTGAGTTGATTTGGGTGAAGGAACTCGGAGTAGACAAGAAAGAGCGATTCTAGGAGGTGTTATCCTTCCTTAACTCCTCAAATTAGTTGAAGGTCTCCCACTCTATCTCATCAACTTGAGTTCACTAGCAGCCAAGTAGGCTGAGTTCATTCGCAGACAAGCCAGTTCAAGAGGAAGAGTTAGACCCACCTATACTCGAGTTAGGGAGCTAAGCATCCTTATCTTCTAGGGATCTATTGGTAGCTCCATTGTTGTATAAATAAGAAGGCTAGGGGACTCATTAGGATTTGAAATTTTATTGTAGCCAAGAGGTCATTAAGTTGAAGCATATTTCATTGTTATTGTTATGATGTATTTGACACTTTTTGATTGGTAATGAGAAATTTTGTTTTGATACAACACTGAGTTGACTCAGAGGGTTGAAGTTCTTGGGCTAGGGCCCAACCCTAGTAGCAAACGTTCCTCTCTTGTATCTGTATTCTTAGCTTATAATGTTGATTAATTGTTGAATTTTATTTATGTTTATTTTTAGCTTAGAGATTTAATTAAGTTGTTTCTGTTGAAAATAATACTGAGAGGGGGGGTGAATCAGTATTATCTAGTTCTTTTAACAAATATTCCTTATTTACACTTATTTTTTTTTGCATATCAGTACCATAAAATAATGAGCAATAAAAACAGACAGTCACATCAAAGAACACCAGATATAAGATGGAAACTCAATGTGGGTGAAAACCACCTGCTACAATATGTCTCTATCTTCTTTCAAATTAGAAAGTCCTTTTACAATAGTCTTGTACTAGTGCAGTCCTTTACCAGTATGCAGGCTGCAACCTGCAGAGAGCTACAACTCTCTCTCGTTTTCCAGTCTCTCCTGGAAGGGAGCTACAACCCCCTACTTCTTTTCCTTCAAGGACCACTTTTCATAAATTTTCAAACTGGATCCATAAACATCAAATGGTCATCAAATACCAGTAAGTCACCCAGATAACCAGATCCACAATAACAGTAAACTAAACCGAGAACATCTTATCAACAAAAAAATCAGTCAACAAAATATCTTAAGACAGATACACAATTTCCTTTTCTCTGGCCTACGTCGCTACGCACTTCACTTTCTGTGGCACCACGCACCTCCGCAGCTGCGCCTTCTGTGGCACCGCGCACCTCCGCAGCTACGCCTTCTGTGGCACTACGCACCTCCACAGTTGCGCCTTCTGTGGCACCTCCGCACTGCGCCTCTGATGGCGCCTCTGTGGCGTCTCCTGTGGCGCCTCCGCACTACGCCTTCTGTGGCACCTCTGTGGCATCTCCGCACTATGCCTTCTGTGGCGTCTCCGCACTGCGCCTTCTGTGGCGCCTCTGTGGCGTCTCCGTACTTCGCCCTCTGTGGCGCCTTCACACTGCACCTTATGTGGCGCCTCTGTGGCGTCTCCGCATTGCGCCTTCTCTGGCGCCTCTGTGGCATCTCCGCGCTACGCTTTCTATGGCGTCTCCGCACTGTGCCTTCTGTGGCACCTTTCTGGCATCTCCGCATTGCGCCTTCTGTGGCGTCTCCGCACTGCGCCTTCTGTCGCGCCTCTGTACTTCCGCTGCTGCAGCGCTCGAGAGATCACCCTTCACAGATTCGCTTTCCACTTCACTTTCATATATATCGAGCTTTTGAAACAATAACCCAATATTTCAGATCTTAAGATATTCAACCCAAAAGCATACACAAGCTAAATGATCTCCTTTGCTTTATATAGGCAAGCTCTTCCTCAAATCATGGACCAATACCATGGGCCAAAACCATAGGATCAAAAACTGTGGGACTAATACCATGAACCAACCATGAAAGTCCGTGAACTTTTTTTTTACATGAAATAAACTTTTCTCTGCATAAAATTCCATGAACTTTTCTCTACATGAAATAAACTTTTCTTTGCATAAAATTCCGTGAACTTTTCTCTACATGAAGTAAACTTTTCTCTGCATAAAATTCCGTGATCTTGAAAATAACTTTGCTGCACTATAATTTAT
>APFE031737074.1:1947-71348 GCA_000404065.3 Pinus taeda
GTTTTCAATTGCTATCTTTCATGCTGAGATCTAAAATTTTTCAAGTCGAGACATGAAATTGATATCTAGTTAATAATTTACGATTCTCGTGGTGGTTTTAAGCATTTATCTTCTCGAAGTTTTCAGTTGCTGGATATCGTTTTGGTCATGTGATTTCGCTGATGACAAATGGTTGCTGGTCACGGTTTATGTCTCTATATCATTTAACAAGTAATCATTTTAATAACAATCTCTCACGGCACTGGTCTGCAAATTAATCAAATTCATCTAGTGCTTATCTTATTGTCTCCCGTGTCTCCCAAACCAACTGGTTCGCAGTTGGTCGTCCTTCTCTGTTCAGGGTCTACCCCCCTTAGCCGTGGGAGACAGGCTTAAACGAAGAGATCGGGGATCAGAGTGACAGCACCCGGTCTGAGCGTTGTCGCGACAATTTGTGCGACAACATGCATCATAACCATAAATAGCTCTGAAAGGAGACATACTGGTGGGCATGTGATAAGAGGTGTTGTAGCAATACTTCTCGAGGTGTAGCCACCTCACCCATGTACGCTGTTGCCCTATCACATAGTTCCCCAAGTAGCCTTCCAGTCACTTGTTCACCGCCTCTGTTTTTTCATTGATCTTGGGGTGGTAGCTAGTGCTAGGTGTGAGCTCTATGCCCACCAGTTTTAAGAGCTCTGGTCAAACCCCCTGGCCCCCTCCCCCAATGAATGTGCTGTCCTAGTTGCTAACAATGATCTTGGAGAGACCATGGAGTCAAAATACCTCCTTGAAGAACAACTTGACCAACTTTGAAGTTGAATATCGGCCTAGAATGGCAAAGAAATGCGCAAACTTCATCAAGTAGTTGACCACCACATGTATACATCAATAATTACATTTTCTTTTGACAAGTACATCATCAGGTCATGACCTAGTATAATAAATGAAGACCTAACCTAGTTACATTTTCAACATAATTCTACCTGACATTCCTGTGCTAAACAACGCTCCAACTTCTGTGCTAAATAGCTCCAAGAGGGGTTGAATTGTGTAAGAGAGATAGTCAAAAGATGTCTCCAAAATGGCTCCCCTTTGCCTAAAGTACTCAAGCCCATGTGTACCCATTGGTGGTCCCCACAATCCACTAATTTGCCACCTTTTTCCTTGTGCGCCGAATTGCCGCCCTTGGGTGGCCCCCACCTTCCACTAAGAAATCGATTTTCCTTTTTCTCCTAAGTCCAAAAAATGTCAAAGTGTGCTTCCAACACTAAAATTGCAGAAATGGCCATACTAAGCAAAATTTATGCAATGGGGATATCACATCAAAGGTCAAAATGGCGACATCAGCCCCAGCCCGAACCCTTCAAAAAAAAAAGAAAAAAAGAAGAAGAAAATAATTGGCATCCTTCACCAAAACTGTGGGTAACAGAACAGTCTGACAAGGAGAAAAATTAAATGAAATTAATGTAATTTTGTATGAAGGCATTGTTTTTTTTTATTTACATTAATGGTAGGGGATTGTTGGACATCCCTTGTAGGGTCAAGCGACATCTTTGCATCCCTATTACAAGACAAGGCTTGAGGACATCCTAGACCCCTCCCTTGCATTTCAAAGGAGTTAGGGGATATTTCCTGTTCATTGAAACATCCTTGGAATGTAGGAGATAATGGCAAATGGACAGATCCCCGTCATAAACTACTATATAACAACATAGATATGAAGTAAATGCAGGGTGAAAGGGGGACTGGTCAATGGAAATGGTATTGATGCAATTACAAAGTTTCTCTTTCACCCACCATTTAGTATATTAAATATTTAGAAGAAAATCATTGTTCGATTCACTACCATTAGTGTTAATGTGAAAGTTTAGAGGGGTGTTATCACCTAATCTTGCTCCTTTGCTACATTCAAGTGGCATGCTCGGAAAAATCACAAATCAACATAAAACTCACAATACAATCCACTACATGATGAACAATTAGGCAAGGTCAAAACATTGAAGGGCCGTTCCTGTGATCGTGCATTTTATCCTTAGATACTCACACTGATCATGCATAAAAAGACTGGATAGTTGTGTAAGTCCATAAAATTTATAAAGTTGGTTTCCCACAGTGCATAAATGCCTAGAGATAAAACTAAGCAGTGAGGTGGTTGCACAGTGCATAAATGCCTAGAGATAAAACTGAAGCAGTGAGGTGGTTGCACTGTAGCATGTAGAACCTCTAATCACATTTAAACTGAATTAATTTTTCATCGGACACAATCTTGTCATCACATTGGGCTCCTCGAAGGTGTTTATATCTAAGTTGGTGAAGGGTTGGGATTCATAATGGCCTATCAATGACAGACCTGGTCATGCAATTGGAAGAGGAATAACAAGGAAATTGCAGAGTTATACTAAAGGATATTATACCATAGATTCAGGAATCGTTCATTCTTATTTATATATTCCTAGCTACACTCCGTTCTAGCTACTTGCTTGCCTACCACAATGGGCATCTACAACGGGACACGGTGCTTGCATCCATCAAAGAGAGAGACTTGAGTATTTAAGAATGTCAAAGGGTCCTCCCACGGAGAGATTTGAAACCCATCCATTGCAAATTACTCTCCTGAGGTGATACAATACAATTTTATATTACTCTCAATTGGAATAAAATGATGCATTGTTGATTATAAAACTGTAATGTATCTGCTGAGGAGATCAATTTGCAGAATATAGGCTCCAAAGCTCTCTGTGGGAAGGTTACTTCACCTCTCATTAAATACTCTCTCTCTCTCTCTCATGGTTGTGGCAGCATGGCCCCCTTGTGGATGGCCATTATGGAGGGCAAGCAAGTACAGGAGAGCATTTTGTAGCTAGGAATAGATAAATTAGAATGAATGATTCCCAGCTCTTTGGTGTAATTCCTTTAGTGTGATTCTGCTGTTTAGTCGTTATTCCGCTTTTAATTTCATGACCATAATTATTAATTATTGGCCCCTATGAATCCCAACTCACCAACTGAGATATCAATGCTTTCAATGAGCCCATGTGATGACAAGTCTGTCTGAGGGAAAATTGCCTTAGCTTAAATGTGATTGGAGGTTCTACAAGCCGTTGTGCAATCACCCAGCCACTTCAGTTCTGTCCCAGGGCATTTATGCTCTGCGAGAAACTGACGTTATGACTTTACGAGGTTATGTGACCATCGAGACTTTTTTCCATGGAATCGTCCTTTGATATTTTGACCTTGCCTGATAGTGCATAAATGGCGTGTTGGTCATGTAGTTGACTGTATTGTGTGAGCCCGTATGTTGATTTGTGATGTTTCTGGGTATGTCCACTCAAATATCACAAAGGAGCAAAATTAGAGTGATAAGAAGAGGTTATTTGAGGGATTATATATATTACCCTTTGTGGTTGAAATGTGGCTGCCTAAGACAATTATTAAAAATCAGACGAATCCCCAAAGCATGCAAAGCACATCATGAAATATTATCTATGTATCTCTCAAATATTATCTTTTGAATCTGCAGTCATGCACTTTAGAAATGCATTTTTCCTCTTATTCCTATGTATGAAGATCTACCTCTCTATTTTTATTTGAATGTTATTTTGTTCCTTTGAAGCTGCCATGAGAAAATTGATAGATAGATTGAACAGAAATACATGCAAAGTTGGTTCTTTGGCTCTTTAAGGAAGGATATATCAGAAGTGTACAATAGTTATCACTCGTAGTTTGAAGGTTCTGAACTTTGTTTTCTTTAATTAAATACCAAATACCAATCCTCGAATTTGGAGGCATGTATTCACTTTTGTATGAAGTGTATTTATATCTCCACACTTCTCTTATCTTCCGAGTTTGTATCCAGTATGGGAATTTGTTCTCCATAAATCGGGACAAAGCAACACAACTTTATACAGATGACGCTTCCTATGCATTTAAGACATTTTAGAAGCTTACTTTTAGGTTGCTCATAGATAACACCTTTGTTTTTGAAAAGTTTTGAGTGTCCTTTACATTTATTTGTATGATTTCTGTTATGAAATATTTTGAATTTTCAGCAAGAAAGGTCTCCAGAAGCGGTACAGATGAAGGTTGAAACCAGTGTGGAGAACCGTATGTGGGCTACAAGTATGATCAAGCACTTGATAAAGGTCAATAAAAGTCTCCGTTCAAAATTTCTTGATATGGTACAAAGTCGACTGTATCCAAAATGTGATGATGTCAAGGCAAAGAAAAGGAGAAGATTAGATGTTGAGAACGCATGATAGATCATAATGAAATTAGGAAAAGTTATTTCACAGGAAAGCAAAGATTAGTTATATTATAAATGCGTTGTTATTGCAATTTCTCTTCTTTCTCTACCTTGCATTATTTTGCTTTTAAGTTTTCCAATCTCTACCAAGTTTTATTAAGCGGTACAAGGGTTTTAAGATTCAAAACTGAACACAAATTTTTCTATTCAAAATAGTAATTGTTGTTGTGTTTTTTTCTTTTTCTTTTTTAAATTCTTATCGTGCATTACAATATTTTCAAGGAAAAAAAAATACTAATTAGGTCTCATAGTAACTATCATCTTATAGCAAGTGCCATCCTTGAGATGTCAATATTTCATGTAACCCTATTACAAGCAGAATAAAAGCCTAAGGAGGATATTTGTACATCGAATACACGTGAATGTTTGCACCTACTTAAAGTATTCGCAGTCGTGAATGATACCTCTAGGTTGATAATTGTATGTGTAGTTTTTTCTTTTCTTTCTGTCTCAAGCTAATTCTTAATAGAATGTTGCATGATCTCCATGGCCAAACAGATAGTCAATGTATATTTTTTTGTTTTTTATAGAAATGTACTCATGTTGTAAGCCAATTTGATAATAGATTATATATTATTTTTCCTCTCTTTCGAACATTCTTTCATGTTAAGTTAGTGTGGAATGGATGAACTATAAATATACAATTATAGGTACATGTTTGTTGAAGTTTGGTCTTGTATTGCTTATGCTTGATTCTTGGATCCATTAGTTAAATCCAATGAGGTGATTCAAATCTGTTGTTAACTCAATTCTGCCAATAAGGTGAGACAATGCTTGTAGGGTGAAGCAAGCATCTATCAAGGCACTTTGAATTCACCTTGGAGACTCTACAATTAGTTGTTATGCAAAGATCAAAGAGATGCCTCACACTATTGCTCCCCATAATGAGTAGAAGATGAATTTGATCTCATTGGTAAATATCTCGATGAGTACATGGAAGATTACAAGCATTCCTTTAAAGAATGCACAAGTGGAAATCACCTACTCAATTCATGCACCAAGGGAAGGAATGAAGTACATGAGATGCGACTCCAATACAAGAAGATTCCTTCATGGGAGCTATATTGGGGTATATTGTAAAGAAAATGGGAGGTCACCATCTTATGTGATATTGTGCAAGAGATACATCAAGATCAAGAAGAAGGTTTTGGCTTGGACCACCAAGATGAAAGAATCAAGGAAGATCTAAACAGAGCCACGAGTATTCAAGATTGTGGTTCCCAAAACAATCTAGAAAACAAAGAACTTATGAAAGAGTTTTGGGCCACAGATCGGGAAAATGAAAGCTCAGTGGTCCAGGATGAGGAAATTGATGAAGTTGGTCCTTTGATCCAGGAAAGGGAGTTGAATAATGTCTTTCATAAAGATCTAGGAAATGTGGATACCATCGCTTCCCCTGAATTTGACCATGATAACTCCATGCATGTAAATGAAGGGAAGTGGGAAATATTTTCTTATCATACTCCTAAGGATTCCATAGAGCATTACACCCCTACAAAGGCTCTTGATAATGAATTCCCGGGCTTGGTTGTTCACTCCTCCATTCTCTGTTTGCAAGAAAGTGTTCGGTTTTACAGTTTGGTGTCCTTCCCTTCATCTACTACCTCTTTCTATAATGTATGGATCTCTTATTTTCTCATTTCTCTCCCTTGAAATTATGCATGACTATTTTTGCTCTTGCTACTAGATTTATTGCATGAGTAATCGTAATATCAAATGTTTTTATATTGATCTTGTGATATGTTGGTTGCATTGGCTATATGATAATATTTAGTGTTCATATAATGAAACATGCATAGTAGAGTAGGATGCATTGCATATTGATTTTTTTGCATTAGAATTTAATGCCATGCTAGATTAGATGCATATTATTTCCTGTTTGATTTTTATTATCTAATGAAAGCATGGACGATCAAAGTACGCCATAGACACATGCTTCCTTTGTTTTCTTGTTTGTGGTGTGCAGGTAACATGTCTAATGTCCTAAGAGATTGCTTATGTTCTCATGACCTCTCATTCAAGTTCATTGTTCGTGCACTCCAATAAGAGATCATGCCCTAGTTGGAGACAAATGTTACCCACTACTAGTGGGTGATCCAATAGGATAATTTTTCTCCTAGATTTGTCTTCAGCTGACAACCAACCACGCCTTGAAGCTACCTAATAGCTCGATGTGCTACTATTCTCTGCCACTTGAGCCAGTTGTTGTGTACCCTCTCTCATCTGCGATGATCATATGTTTGAAGGTGGCCCATCCAACCTTGAGGTATGATTTTTCATTATGCAGTTGGGTGCTTATGCTTGCTTTTCTTGGGCACACTTGGGCATGGATTACTAGGGGGACTTGGAGGAAAGAAAGGGCTTTGACTGTACTCTTGTTCCCTTACCTCAACTTGCGGGGTTAATCCTATATCTTAGTCCCATGGGATCTCCTTTATTGGCTACTAACTTTAGGAATGACACTACATGGGAAACCATGATTTTGGTTGTGTGGTCCCACTTTCCGACACCATATATCTCACTCCTCTCTGCCCATTACATGCCCTTTTCACATTTTCCCCAATTCAATCCACCTTTGTCCTTTGTGTCCATAAGGTGTTAGCCTCCCCTTCCCCTTGCCAACACCTTTGGTCAGGCCTGGAACGATGCCTTGAAGGTTGATGCAATTAAAAAAAAGAGATAAAAACATAATATGGCCACATACAATAGGAAATGTACCACAAAATGCAAAAGATGTCTATGACAATAAAATTTAGTGTGTGGGAAAAAGCCAAACATGAACTCTATCCCTTATCATTATGGCCATCACCTTAGTTCCTAGGGCCCCTATTAGTGCCCCTTGCATCATTAAGGAATGCATGAATGTTCCATCCCCTGGTGGGTGATGGACTGCCTTAAGGAGGTAATCACTGCTACATCTTACACATCATGCTCTTATCCTCTTGAACCCCGAGCAGTAAAATGAAGAAAAATCAATGAAAGACAAAAGGAAAATGAAGAAGGGTGGAAAAACAAAGGATAACTCATGTGCCATGATTGTTCCCTCTTTACATTCTTACACCAAAGGTGTGGGCCTCTTTCATCATAGCTACCCTTGTACCATGACATGTCGCTTGGAGCATTCCCTTTATCCCACCTCCGTTACATCATCATTTCACATGACACTTACCACTTGATGTGTGTACCTTGGATCTGTCATTCCCTTAGAGGTTGAAACCACCTAATAAGGTCCTTCATTAACTTGTCTTGCCAAAGGAGGTAACACGAGTACATGTTCAAAGCCCCAATTTGGAAGGGAAAGCCATTATGAAGTGTCCACTTATGCCCTTGATTAGCAAACTTATTTACTCAATTGCACTAATGAACCTTTGTATTGGAAGATGAGCAAACACACTGGATCTTATATAGGATAGCAGGTGGGATTTCATCTTGGACTTGGCCTCCCTATACCGGATCCAAGCCTTCCAGGAGATCACAACGACAATTGTAGGATGAACATTAAGAGTTATGGTCCTCCAGCCATGCAAATCATTGATTGCCACACCATGGGCTTCTTCAACACCACTACTTGTTCATGCCCTAGTTATACAAAGTTGATGATGCACTTGGACCACATTGCCTAGTCGCTACACATTGCACTCTACATTTGGCAGTTGATCTAAGGCCCAAAGGAGGTTTTGTCTTTCCTAAGGAGACATGGTAGAGCATGTGTCATCTTCTAACCCTCATTGACAGAGCATCGACTTGATTTTGAGCCACTTGGAGACCCATGAGACCCATTTGGAGCCAACAAAGCCCGAATAGGGTTTTGGAGATGTTTTGCAACATTTGGACGGCATCCCCCTCTTATTCGTAAGTTTTGAGGCCCTCACTCTCATCCTTAGCACTCGAGGCCTCAACGTTGCCCTTCTAGGCCTCCACGCCAGCTTTGCATGGGCTTATTTGATTCAAATTTTGAGTTATCATGGTTGGCTTGTCACCATGGGCGGGTTACTATACATTTTAGGCATTAGAGGGGCTTTGTCTTTTCATTTTTGAACTCATAACTCATGTATAAATAGATGAGACATAGTTTCATTCTATCGATCATCACTTGGATCTTCGATCTCTCCCTTGAGAATTTTAGACCTGCAATTTGAGGATGAATTTGGATGTTATTGATGAACTATGATGTTTGGATAATTTCACTACCATTCTTGGAGCTTCTCTTTGGCATTTTTGTGGATGGATATATTCTTCATTATCTTGTAAGTGTTATTTAATACTATATTTCTGATTTAGTGAATGTATAATGCATGGAATATTTTCTCATGGTGATTAATGTACCCTAATTAACGAAAAATTTCTTGAAGCATTGAAACTATTAGGAATTTTACATGTGTTATTAATAGATAATGAATGAATGAATGTTCCTAGAGGATTGGTTACATTTGCATCCTTGAAACTCCATTATAAGTGTTATTGAAGTATACAAGTCTAAAGTAGCTATGTAGCTGCCTCCATAAATAGCAAAGTTGCTTCTTTAGGCCTCCTTGAAGAGAAAATTGCTATTTCTTGGTTTATCCTTGACTCCAATTCTCCCAATAGTTAGGCACCAGGTATTAAATCCTTGGTGATCATACTTTTCTCGAAAATCTTACTTCTTTCACCTTTCTTCTTTGTCCCTTTAAGGTTAGGGAGGCCTCTCTAGGGCTTGGTGCAGATTGCAATAGAGGAGATTTTAAATTTTGTTTGGTTAAGACTCTTCCTTAGTGTCTCCTTTACGCATTCTTAAGTTTTGAAAGAATTCCAATAGTTGAATCTCCATAAAAATTGATGCCCTAGCTTTCATTCCAAGAGGGAACCCTAGAAGCTAATCCTTCAACTTGGGGATTTCTTCGAAGGTATGTACCTTAATACTTGTTGAAGTAAATTGTCAATTACCTTTTTTCTTATCTACCTTGACCTTGGATGAATTGCTTTCTCTCTGAATATCTCAACCCTAGGTCACATGTTGTTTTCCTTTTAAAGGGGTTTTTCGTGGAAAGTTTTACTAGCTTCTCCGAAAGCTTACACATTTATTGAATCTTTTCATTGAATGAGCCACCTTTTCTCACTTCAAACCTATCCTAGACATATTTATCGCAATTGAGGAATACTGGGACTCCTCCTGTCGGTGAAAATCTGAGAGGAGAAGGGGACTTACACTATGGTGACAGTGGGCCTTTGTCCCAAGGTGTTGTTGTGCCCTCTAGCTTTTGCCTCTTTATAAGGCCTGCTAGTTTGTGGAGTAACAAGCACCATGCCACAAATTCTAGATGCAACTCCGACACACTATCTTGCATTAGTTGATGCTATTTATCATTAGAAAATGTGTTGGATACATTTGTATGGCATACCGCGCCTTTTGGTTGCAGTCGACACTTGTGTCGTAAATGTACATCTTAACTATCATACTTGGATATAAGTGTCGTTTCACTGTACACTTGTTGGTTTTGGGTATTGTATGTCTTCTTGTCATATGCATTGGTGTATACATGTGTGTGATCATGCTTGATACCTGTTATATGGTCTTACTCTCTTGTCTTGATCTCACACTTAGTCAATTTTAGAGTCCCTCTCTGTCCTCACATCTCACACAAGTCATAAGCATATTCAACTTTTGGACAAGTGATGAGCACATTGTGCATTTCCAAGCCTCAAACATGAGCCTCACTTTTATTATACTTGTCCTCTGTGCAATCCTAGAGCAAAAATTCCCCCATTGCACACTAAGCAACCTCAGAGCACAATCTATCCATCGTGCTGGCTACACTTTCTCAATTGCGCAATCCTGATCAACCTTGCCATGAATTGTGCACTGCGCATTCTCAGTGGCTAGTGGGGCAATCTCTGGACCGAGGAAAATTATAAGGATACAAATTTATTTTAAAGTTTAGAAATCTTGGTGAATCTTACTAGTGTTGAAGGAAATGTAACTAGGTTTGGTTTTCATTATGACTTGTAATTATAATAAAAGAAACAAAATGAATTATTATTATTCCTTGCATCATGGGATTCATGAGAAAGATGTGTTTATCATAGGTCAAAGGATTCTTCTTGATGTCTTTAGGATTTATTATCTCAGCATAAGTATTATAGAAGTCACGATGTCAAAGATCTACGCTCCAAAATGAATGTCATTACCCCCTTGCAAGTCGGCTAAAATAAAGACAATGATCTCCTGCATGAAACGTCAGCCTAACTCAAAGGTTCTCATGTCATCCTACCATACCAACGCTGGTCTGTATCGATAAGAAGTGACTTCGCATTACAAGCAACAAGTCTTCAGATATATCCGAGTATTCAACGAAGAAGATAAAACACAATACAATGAACGAAGAAGTCTTGGATTGCTCTTAGTGAAGTTTGTCTTACATATATATCTCAAGGGTCTCGGGGATGTTTGTCTTACATACACATCTCAAGGCTCAAGGTGAAAAACTCTCTCTTATACATATAGCTCAAATGTCTCGAATAAACTCAGTCTCGTTATCATCATAATGAAGAAGTGAAGGATTGTCACAAGACAGTGCCATGAAGGGAAAGAAACATACTTGTGTTGAAGCAAAGAACTTTGGTAGCCAAGGACTAGACAACGAAATTTGAAGGAGTACACTAACTTAAAGACAAGTGCAAAGATCGAAGACTGTGGTTTAAAAACTGACTAGTGCAGGGGATAGTGACAAGCATCTTGAAGGTAATCTTGAATTAAGTAATTTTGTCAAGGGTCTTGGTATTCGTCAACTAAACATCTATAAGAAGGATTGAAGGGTTTTCCTCTCAAGAGGAGAGGTTTTAGCCCTGGCTTGAAAGCCTAAACATTGTGTAATTGTCTTATTGATTTGGTTGCTATTTGATGTATGGAACACACATTATAATAAGGAACTAAGATAATACAATGTACACAAGTAGTAATCATCTAAGAGAATTATGAAATAAATCATGCCCTCCGTAAATTCTCAACATGGTATCAAAGCTATGGTTCGGTCAAGGGCATCTAAGTGACACTGATGAAGGCTATCTCAGAAATGATTAATTACACTATCATCTCCATATTGGATTCCTCCCACTCTCTTTGCCTCAGGGAGCTCAAAGAAAATCTCAGTAAACTTATGAGCAATCACGAAGTCATCACAGTAACAAGTTGTTTGAGATTAAGTCATCTCTATGTTTTCAGTGATCTTAAACAAAGAGGTCCATGTTCACAACCACCTCCCTTACTGTGTTAAGAATATATACTTAAGTCCAGTTATCTTGATACCAAGAGTTCAGAAGTTTCAGTCTCCACTTCAAATCACAGTAAGAAGTTTCAATTATCCTTTTCATCTCGATGCCAAATTACATTATATGAAGTGTCAACATGAAGTATCAATAGTATATGAAGTATCAACTCTGGTAACTACAATCATCAATTCATGTTCAGTTCGATAGAATATATCTATGCCATTCTTGGGATCCTTACTTCTTGATCATTGAACCTCTTCTATGCAATAAAAAACAATCTCGACATAAATTATAGTCTCATGAATATATATCTTGCAGAATTGATCCAAGGAGTACCTCTCACAATATACCACTATCTCAATCTAGTTGCTGTAACAAGGCAGTTTCAGTGATAAGACAGTCTCTCTATACGGTGCTTCCCGTAACTTAGTTACCTATGTTATTCGGTGACAAGTTCAGGCTCACAACACAATGCCTCTCTACACAACTCGTATGTACAGTGCTCATCGACATCACTGTCTCAGTATAGTGTCATAACAATATACATGTCAAAGTCTCGAACCTTGTCTATGAACATGATGCTCGGATCAGAGCATAAGTCTCTCTATATCACCACCATAGTTGATATAAGTGTTTGTTGATGCACTCCTAGGAATACTGAGTGTGATAAAGTCCACTTGTGAGATAGCAATATCTCTAGCATGTCAACAATGCATTCAAATATAGAATCATAAATGAGCGAAATCATTGAATTCATAAGGTAGACATTAGGGAAGCTAGTAAAGTGTTGACAATGGTGAATTTTCGCTACACCAACAAAGGGAACTAACCCGATCACAAGCCCCAACTAGACCTACTTTCGTTTGGAATGGCTAGTTCCAACGGGTTTTAAGGGACCCCGTAAACTGTTAAATGAGTTGAAAGATGGCTTCTGAGAAGAAGGCTTCAATTGAATCAACAAAATTAAAATAGCTAACCACTATGTATTAAATCCTATCTACACTACTTCTAATTTCCTATGTTAAACTTAACTATTCTAGTCTATCCTGTTGGAGCATAATAAAAGAGATTAAACACCATAAACAAATTCCAAGTCCAAAGAATCAATTACTGTGTTCATAGATGAACAAGGCTATATTAGATTTGATTGCAATCAGATTACTCCTACAGGAATACACAATCCTTTATGCACAAATAAACCTGCAACTGGTGTTTAATATGGTTTTGAATCAGTGATCGCTCATAAGTTAACCAAGCAATTGAATCATATTCAAATAAACAAGACTAATCATGAACAATATGCCATCAATATGCACAAACACAAATCACACTTATATTTATGCCCATGGCAACACTCTACTTCAAAACACATAAAAGCAAAGGCAAAATAATCAGAAACTATAGGCTCCTTCTTCGACCAAACAATCCTCCTTATTCACCATAAATCAAAACTGTTCTTATCCAAACAAAAAGCCCCTTCGCCTCTTCGGAGGTACTACTTATGCAAAATCCCTTGACTCTAAGTCTACCCTGCCTCTTCATCTTCCCCACTATTTTCGATATGCAAATAGAGTATACAGAGATAGGATTGTCATCGTAACCGCTGACACATAGAAAGCATATCTGCTGGAGCGATTCATTTCCTGAGGAAGGGAACAAATGTTGGTAAAAAGGGTGACTATGTGTTGCCTTCCCATGATGAAAAACGGGACAACTTTGCTTTCAGAATGTACAGGCAACGCGTGGGGTTCAAACCTAGAATGCATGACGCCGGACTGTTGAATACAATGCTTCTGCATACATGACTCTTCGAATCCACTCCTGCGTCCTTTATTTCTCGCCTACAAAGATAGTTATCATTAGCTTCATGATTGTGAACAATATAACAGAAATATTCAAACAAAACATAAACGCTGCCTTTATTAACTTTTATAAAACTACGAGAACAAGTGTGAAAAAGGATTTACGCATAAAACACAGTGAACACACAATTTCCTGCTCAATCCATAAGCTTGGCACAATTTTCGAGGACTTCGCTTAGTCACAATCAGGTATTGGCCCCTTCACGGGTTGCAATACCCATGACTTCCACTTCCTCGATGTGTGACTACACTATTGGGACTCCACAGGCCCGCCTTTTACACTGAAAACCCACTCCTTTTGGTATATCAGGAATTTTGGAAAACACAGGAAAACAAAGAAAATCCCACCCCGATCACTTCGACCGGACCTCAAATTTTATATATCGGGGCTTATAAATATCGTCGGGTCCGGCATATCACATATTGCATTATGCACAAGCCTGGGGCTCTGCCGATTGTGACATGTGATATGGCCTCAGACCCGAAAACATATATATATATATATATGCGTTAATACCGCCGGAGGGTCCGTAACAATAGGCTTGCCTTCGAAAACCAGGATTTCAATGTTTTTCGAAAAACAAAGGAATATATGGGGAAGACTATACGCTCCAGTTCATAATAATTGGTGGGTTCGGGGTATAATGGTATGCCTTATATGCAGGCCCCGGGCCCTGCTGATTGCGATATGCGATTGGGAAGGTGGACCTGATAGAATATATATCGTGGTTAATATGGCTGTCGGGTTTGGAAGACATACGCGTCCTTTATATATATGGTTTTGGGGCTTGGCCGATTGCGATTTGCGATGGGGAAACGGACCCGAAATATATGCATTTGGGATAATAAAACTTGTCGGGTCTAGAAGCCATAAATGCGTTATGTTGATTGCGATAGGCCGAAAAAGGGTTTATGCGTGTTTTGTGAAGCATTTCTGTTGTAAGGAATTATAATGGGAAAATGAAGCAATAGAGGGTTTTGTGGGTTAAATAAATCCTGATGAACATATGAATGAAGGGCTTAAACAAGGTTGTATGTGAGGGATTTATTAAGGGGCTTAAAGCATTTGTGAAAACTTCTCAGGGACCCATCCAAAATTGTTGCCAAGGCAAGTTTTGATAGGGTGGTGGTTGTGGCCACAATAGATAGCGAACTGTTGGGCGAACCAATTATCTTTGTTTCCAAATAATCCTCAAATCAATAAAACATCAGGGTGTTAAGATAAACTTAAAATGCAAACTATACATATGGACAAGCATGGGTTCCACTTCAACATCACTTGCTTCAGGTGGGATAGAGATAAATAAATTCTACTTACTGATAGGATTTTGACAGGCATTCTCCAATGGCAATATTATGGGATTTATTAACCTTCCTTTACATGTTTCCTACTTTCAAAAATCCTTTTGGGGCCATCACTGGTCTATCAATACCTATTTAGGTGTGTACCTCAACTCTTTATTGTTCATCAAACTTGATGTAGATATGTTTATCTGCACTTTATATGAGAATTTCAGTGCTATATTTTCATATGATTGAATGGGGCGCAGTCATGGATCATGCCATATTTTTAAACTGCTTAAGCAAGGTTGGGCTTGTTGTATCAACCGGTACTCTAAGCCCAACAACAATCCTTACTCTAACTGGCTTCCCAAACAACTTGTCCTTCCAGATTGGCATAAGGACTTGACATTTCATTTTATTTTAAATAAGTCCTTCCAGTTTCAGGCACAAGGACTAGAGCACAATTGGATTTGCCACAGGGTATATAACAGTGAGCTTAGCTCATGAAAGGAGGTTTACTTGTAGATAATAGGTATTGGACAATTTAGTGTGGTGTATGGGACCACTGGAGAATGGTTGTAAACCTTATAGGCAAGTATAGGCTAGGTTTGAGTGGGATTACTTAAGATGCAGCGTTCCTCCATGCCAGCCCAACTGTAGTTACACATTTTTTGTTTTATAAAGATGCCCCTACATGCTCCAGATATCCAAGTTATCAACAGATATCACATAGTTCCCAACAGATGCCAATGAGGGGTTTGGTTTGAATTACACAGCTGATTTTCAAGTGCTCATGGGCTGATAGAAAGTTTGTTTGATTTGTAGGGAAACGATGGATTTAGGAACAACAAAGTCATCAGCGGGTTAATGAGGAAGGGAAAGGCCAAAAGTGGTGAATGAGGGAAAATCTGAAAGGTAGAACGAGACTGGAGGACCAAAACCAGCTAGCTGAAAAGGACTGTGATTCAAAACAGCGGGAAAATAGACTTTGCAGAAAACAAAAGGAAAAACAAAAATACAACTAAACTAACAACAAAATGAAATGAACTCTAACCTACTCAAGAGGTAGGCACTAGGCGGTGGCTACTGGAAGTATCTCTTCAGATGTTGGCCATTAACAGGGAGCTTTTCAGTCTCTCCCTATAACGTTTTCAACCTGTAAGTCCCTTGACCAATTTTTTCAACAACTTGGAATGGGCCCAGCCATAGGTGTTGGAATTTTGTGTGTTTACCCTTTGGCTCACTCAGCTTGTCCCATTTCAGGACTAGCTCCCCTACTTGGAAATCTTTATCTCCTACCAGATGATGATCAAACCATTTTTTTACAATCATTTGGTGATCTTTGAATTTAATTCTGGCTCTATCTCTTAATTCCTCCAACCTCATCAGTTGGTTGATCCTTTCTTGAAGCAAGGCTGAAGGGGTTCCTCTTGAAGCTTGGGAGAGCTGTAAGGAGGGAAGGGTAACATTTGGGGGCAAGATGGCTTCCTGTCCATAGACAAGGAAGTATGGGGAGTTTCCTAAGGCCACCTTAAGGGTGACCCTATCGGCCCAAAGGGCATTTGTTAGGGCGTTGTTCCAATTCCTCTGGTTGTCAGTGACTGACTTGCGGACTGTGTGGGTAAGGTTTTTATTTGAAGACTCTGCAACTTTGTTTCCCTGGGGGTAATAGTTTGTTTCATACTTATGTGGATTGATTTATCAATAGAAAACTCAGTCAGTTTCAGAGATGAAAAGTAAGAAGCGTTATCAAATATGAGGGCATCAGGGATGCCATACCTGTTGATAATGAATTTCTCAATGAATGATATTACCTCATCTTCATTCACCTTCCGAAGTGGGATGGCTTTGGTCCGTCTGGTGAAGTAATCAATCGCTGAGTAGATACTTATGATGTTGTGAAGAGTTTGGAGTGATCTCGCCTATGACGTCTAGGCCCCACTGCTGGAATGGTTGATAAATCATAACAGGCTTGAGGGGAACAACATGCTTTCTTTCTCGTCCTGCGATGGTTTGACACACCTTGCATTTGTGATTGTAGGCGTGCGAGTTTCTAAACACTGTGGGCCAATAATACCCATCTCTTAATATTTTGTGAGCAGTAGTCTCTCAGCTGTAGTGACTACCTGTTAGGCCATCGTGCATTTCTTTCAATACATGGTTGGCATCATCCTTCTCCAAACACCTCAGCCAGATTCCATCATGATTTTTTCTGTATAAGATGTTGTTGGCCAAATGATATTGGTTGGATCTCAATTTGAGTGCTCTCCTTTGTGATGCATCCATGTGTTCAAGACATGATCCCCGTGGTAGATAGAAGCATATGTTGTAGTACCACGACTCAGGGTCTAAAAGGGCTTCCGACATCTCTCACTCATACATCAGTGCTTCGTTAATCCATAAGAGCTCTTCCCTGAGTTCCATTTGTGCATATTGCATACTCAATGTTCCTGATTCTTTGGACGCCCCTTTTTTATCCCCAAGGCTTCTGCTGTTAGCCTGCAAAGTCCCTGCCCTCGAACTATCTGTGTTGGCTTTACCTCAAGGTCAAACTCTTGAAGGGCAGCTATCCAATTCCCTCTTCGTTCACCCATTTCTTTCTACATGAAGAGGGCTCTTACAGCGGGATGGGGAACGATGACTTTGGTCTTGGCCTTTAGTAAATAAGGGCATAAATGTTTTATGGCCTTGAAAACTGCATAGCCCCGTTTCGCCACGTCCGGCTAGTTGAGTTTTGCCCCTTGGAGATTAGAGCTCATATAAGAAATAGGGACTTCGTTGCCTTCATCATTTCTTTGAGTGAGAATTGCGGCATATGAAACATCAGAAGCAAAAGTGTACAAGAAGAACTCCTTGTCGAAATCGGGGCTGACCAATGCAGGAGCTTCAGTAATGGCTTCCTTGATTCGGCGAAACGCTTCCTTGGCTTCATCGCTCCATTTATACACAATGTCTTTCTTCATCATCAGCTACAAGGGGCACACTATTTTTGCGTAGCCTAAGACAACTTTTCTAATGAAATTAATCTTCCTGAAGAAAGATTACATGGATTTTTTATTGGCAGGGGGTTGTATTCTCATGATGGTCTGTATTCTTTTAGGATCAATAACAATCCCTTCTTTAGAGAGGATATGACCCAATAGTTCCCCTTTGTGACTGCAAATATGCTCTTCTTGGGATTCAATGAAATTCCATACCTTCGGCATCTTTCGAAAATTTGTCTCAGGTGATAAATGTGATCCCTTCTATGATATGAATACACAGTGATGTCATCCATATAAACCACTATTGATCTATTCATCAACCCTAGGAAAGTTATGTCCATAGCTCTCTGGAATGTGGCACCCATGTTAATGAGCCCAAAAGGCTTTTTACGATATGCGTAGGTGCCCCATTTGGTGTTTAATGTTGTCTTAAGCTGATCCCCATGAGATACCAATACTTGATTATATCTTGAAAACCCATCTAATAGGGACAACATTTCAGACCCAGAAACGCACTGAAGGATGTGTTCCGTAGAAGGGACAAGATAGTTATCCTTTTGAGATGCTTTGTTCAGGTTTCTGAAATCAATACACAACCTGATGTCTCCATTTTTCTTTCTCACTGGCATGAGATTGGCTACCCAACGGGTGTGTCCGACCAGGAAGATGATTTTAGCATCCAGCATCTTGTTCAGTTCTTTCTTCACCAATGGTCTAGGCTTGGATGCATCTTTTTGTAGCTTTTGTTGGTAGGGCCTGGCCTCCTTTTCCAAAGGGATCACATGCTACATAACACTGGTATCAAAGGTCTTTAGGTTTTCATATGTCCACGCAAAGACGTCCTTATAGCCTTTAAATAGCTTGACAAATGCAACCTTTTCTTATGGAGAGCACCCAAGGCCCAGATTGACATTTTTTGGGTCTTCTTTGGTCCCAAGGTTGACCATTTCATACTTCATGGACAAGCTATGTGTTTTGCAATTAGTCGGTTTCTTGAATTTATCATGCAAGTCATACAAGTGGTCCATCTTAACAACGGATTTTGGAATCACATTGGGCTGATCCTTTTCCTCATCTTCCCTCTCATTCATAAGCTTGTCATGCTCCTTTTCGTCAATGATTTCATTCTTGAATGTCTTCTCGCAGTGGAGGAACTCAAGGATTTTCTCATCATCTTCAAACACCTACCAATTCGAGATGTTATCAGGCACTTCGAGATGTTATCAGGCACGGATGGTCTGAAAATCAATTCAACAAAACATTTATTTTTCTTTAATCTAAAATCAGGCAAAAGTTTAGTAGCCATATTAGCCATCATATCAACATCTTGGTTTTGCCCTCGAGGTATGTATGTGATATTAAAAGAATCAAAATTGTCAATTAAGTCCCATACCTCATGCTGGTACCTTACTAGGTGTGGTGAATTGCAATGTATCCTTTTCCTTACCTGATCTACGATTATTTGTGAGTCACCAAAAACTTTAAGATTTTTTACATTCATATCAATGGCTTTCTTCAGGCCTTGTAGCAGGCCTTCATATTCTGCTGTGTTGTTGGTGCATGCAAACTCTAACCGGTTGGCCATCAAATGTTGGTTCCCTTGCAGGTCAATGAGAATACTTCCAACACTTGCACCTTTAGGGCAGTTAGAGCCATCAAAATAGAGTGTCTAGAATATAGAATCTAATGTTACATCAATTGAACTACTATCTAAGAAATTAGTCCTATCATCTACTATAATATAGGATAGTTCATCAGTTAGATTGTGGGAGGGAATTTCCAACTGTGTGTATGTCAAAGTTTCTTCAACTGTTTCTGCATGAAATTCTCCAAAACTGGTTTCTGCAGCATAAACATTGAAACTATAGTTCCCAAGGATGGAGTTGGTAAACATTACAGGTTCATTGGGACCATTTAGTTCCATTACCACATACTTCATGTATCTTTCTCGATCAACTCTCATCATATCACCTTTTCCCTTCTAAGGCAGCAAGAGGTGGGATCAATCAGTTGAGAAATATCCATTGAGTTTTGTTGACCAATCCCTTCTAAGCAACATTCCATAGGCCTCGCGTATATTGACTACCACTATATCAATAGCTTGTGTGTATTGTGGTTTAGAAGCCATCCGAATCAACACATCTTTTAGTTCCCCAATCACTTGTACATTTGTCCCGTCTAATTGCATAATTCGAGTCCCAATTTTCTCAAGTATAGCATGTAGTCTTTTGGCAACAACATAAGGCATCACAGTGGAGGAGGCACCAAAATCCACCAAGCAATTATGTATGTTCATGTTGAGGATTTCAAATGTGATAAGGAAAGGTGGGGTCATGGATTTTGACTTTCTCCCTATCATGGCTACACTGACATCTTGGGTTTTCGATTCATTTTGGACAGAGTGGCTTCCATAGCTGACGAGATTTGGGCTGCAATGGAGGTGTTGATAGGTCTGGACACTGACTTCTTGGTTTGGTTGCTTGGGATGGTGGGAGTTTTGGAGTTTCTCTCATTCACAGCTTTCAACAACAAATCTCTTTGCTGCGTTAATTTCAACAAATCAAAGTATGTGATATTAGCCCTAGATTTCTTAAGATCATCTACAATATTGTAATCAATGTTATAAATAGGATAGGGCAGAGTAAACATACCGGTTTTGCCATTCTTAGGTGGGAGTTTACCATCTTGAGTAGCCTTCGTTGCAGTGGGAGATGCATTTTCTCTCTCTGGGTGGTTTGCAATAAGGGTATTCTTGGATTGATTGTTGGGTCTACTCTTCTCAACAGGAATTTTGGGAGCAGGTGCCTTCACAGGGCAGACATCTTTCTTGGTCTAATCTATAGGCTTCATCACACTTGCAAGCGACCCTTTGCTTCATGTGTGGATTTCATTAGTGTGGATTTCTGCCATACTGTCTCCTTGGTCATCATCGTTCTCTTTTGTATAGAAATCCCACAGTACTTTGATTCGGGATTCCTCTTCCAAGGGCTCTTCTACTTGGTATTCTTCCCCATCTTGTTCTGGCCCTAGCTCCACTATAGGTTCTTCTTAGTTGAGGAGCGATCTGATAAGAGCCAACTCTTCTCTGTTTAAATTCCCTTCATTGGATGGAGCAGGCAGCGCGACTTGACCATGACCACCTTTTGTTTTCTTATGATAGAAAGGCTTGAAGGGCTTTTTGTTGTTATAGTCTCCTCCACTAACACTAGTACTTTGTCCATGATTCCTTTTCATATCTATGACTGTGTTTGTTAGTTTCTTAATGATTCGATGCAAACCTTCCACATCCGTGGTGTCATTGTCTTTGGTTTCAGCCCCTTTGTTGTCACTCCCATTATTCTTCTTGGATGCTTAAGAGGCTTTCTTTTCTCTAGTTGTAGGGTGGTATGCTATGAGATTGAGCATTTCACTCTCGACTTTTACTGCTTCATTGATAGCACCTTATAAGGTCTGCGCGTTACTCCTTTTGACCCACATCGCAGTAGGGACAGGGAGAGCAGTGATGTAGAATTCCATGAGCACCTCTTCTGTAGGTCTAGCAGTGGCTAGGATTCTATTGAATAAGGTGTTGAACTAGATATTAAAATCCTTAACCTTTTCTTTGGTTTCCATTTTCAAACGGGATAGTTCCAGGACTAAGGCAGCAAGGGTTTTGTCATCACCATGCTTGTTTAAAAAGGCTTGTTGAAAGGCAGCCCACGAGGTGATCGATCCGGTTCTCAAGCTAAAGTACCATGTGGAAGCTGCACCAGTGAGGGTAAAAGGGAATATGCGATAAACTATATCTTCATCTTCTAGCCCCAACATGCGCACGACCAGGAAGAATGAATTGATATGGTTTTCAGCGGTGTCTCCCTGCTTAGGGTCGAATTTAGGCAGTACCTTTTCTGCATTCTCGGGTAAGGGACACTACTGCCTAGTTATCGCCACGACATCCTGAGCGAGCCAGGGAGGCAGTGCTCCCGGAGGAGGTGGGGGTTGGTTTCCACCCTGTGAAGGAATATTAGCCATATCAAGGATAGGGATGTTCTGGTTGAGGGCTTCTTCCTTAGGATTTTCCAAATCAGGCCAGGGATTGGCTTTAGACAAGGAATCCTTAGGGATTTCTTCCGAAGGAGAGTTGATACACTGCAAAGAATCAAGCACAATATCTTCAAGAGAAGGGGCTGCAGAGGTTTCTTCGTTTATGTGATAGACCCTTGGCTTTCTTTTTTCTATTGTAGGTAATGACTGAAAGATTGGGAGTTGTGATAGGGAACGAGCATAAGCCCAAGTAAGTCCTCTGACCGGTTGTTCCTGAGTGACAGGCTACTCCCACAATGTCTCTTCTTTGAAATGACGCTTTTCCGAATGAGAGGAGGGGTCTTTTCGACCTTCATAATCCATGTATTAATCTTCTTGAATCCATGCACAACATTTATAGATGAAATCTTGAAAAGTTGTGGATGGCGGTTCAGGGCCTCTTTCTAGTGCCAATTTGTCGACAATGGTGAATTTTTGCTATACCAACAAAGGGAACTAACCCGATCGCAAGCCCCAACTAGACTTGTTTCATTTGGAATCGCTAGTTCGAACGGGTTTTAAGGGACCCCATAAACTGTTAAATGAGTTGAAATATGGCTTCTGAGAAGAAGGCTTCAATTGAATCAAAAAAATTAAAACAGCTAACCACTATGTATTAAATCCTATCTACACTACTTCTACTTTCCTATGCTAAACTTAAGTATTCTAGTCTATCCCGCAGGAGCATAATAAAAGAGATTAAACACCATAAATAAATTCCAAGTTCGAAGAATCAATTACTGAGTTCATAGACGAACAAGGTTGTATTAGATTTGATTGCAATCAGATTACTCACACAGGAATACACATTCCCTTCTGCACAAATAAACCTACAACTGGTGTTTAATATGGTTTTGAATCAGTGATCTCTCATAAGTTAACCAAGCAATTGAATCATATTCAAATAAACAAGACTAATCATGAACAATATGCCATCAATATGCAAAAACACAAATCACATTTATATTTATGCCCATGGCAACACTCTGCTTCAAAACACATAAAAGCAAAGGCAAAACAATCAAAAACTATAGGTTCCTTCTTCGACCAAACAACCCTCCTTATTCACCATAAATCAAAACTGTTCTTATCCAAACAAAAAGTCCCTTCTCCTCATCGAAGGTACTACTTATGCAAAAGCTCTTAACTTTAGGTCTACCCCACCTCTTCATATTCCCTATTGTTTTCGATATGCAAATCGAGTATATAGAGATAGGATTGTCATCGTAACTGCTGACACGTAGAAAGCATATCTGCTAGAGCGATTCATTTCCTGAGGAAATGAACAGATGTTGGTAAAAAAGGTGGTTGTGTCGCCTTCCCATGATGAAAACCGGGACAACTTTGCTTTCGAAATGTATAGGCAACACGTGGGGTTCCGACCTGGAATGCTTAAGGCCAGACCATTGAATATAATGCTTTTGCATACATGACTCTTCGAATCCACTCCTGCGTCCTTTATTTCTCGCCTGCAGGGATAGTTATCATTAGCTTCATGATTGTGAACAATATAACAAAAATGTTCAAACAAAACATAAACGCTGCCTTTATCAACTTTTATAAAACTACGGGAACAAGTGTGAAAAAGGATTTACGCAAAAAACACAGGCAACACACAATTTCCCGCTCAATCCATAGGCTTGGCGAGGTTTTCAAGGACTTCACTTAGTCGCAATCGAGTATCGGCCCCTCCACGAGTCGCAGTGCCCATGGCTTCCACTTCCTCGATGTGCGACTACACTATCGGGACTCCACAGGCCCGCCTTTTACACTAAAAACCCACTCCCTTTGGTATATTGGGAATTTTGGAAAACACAGGAAAACAAAGAAAACTTTGCCCTGATCACTCAGGCTGGACCTCAAATTTTATATGTTGGGGCTTATAAATCTCGTCGAGTTCGGCTTATTGCATATCGCAATATGCACAAGCCTAGGGCTTCGCCGATTGCGACATGCGATATGGCCCTGGACCCGAAAACATATATATATGCGTTAATACCGCCAATGGGTCCATAACAATAGGCTTGCCTTTGAAAACCAGGACTTCAATGTTTTTCGAAAAACAAAGGAATATATGGGGAGAACCATGCCCGATCATAAGGCTGGACTTGAAATGCTATACGCTCCAATTCATAATAATCGGCGGGTTTGGAGTATAACGATATGCCTTATATGTAGGCCCCGAGCCTTGCCGATTGCGATATGCGACAGGGAGGGCGGACCTGATAGAATATATATTGTGGTTAATATGGTCGTCGGGTCCGTAAGACATACACGCCCTTTATATATATGGTTTTAGGGCTTGGCCGATAGCGATTTGCGATGGGGCTCCAGACCTGAAATATATGCATTTGGGTTAATAAAACATGTTGGGTCCGGAAGCCATAAATGCGTTGTGTTGATTGCGATAGGCCCAAAAAGGGTTTATGCGTGTTTTGTGAAGCATTTGCGTTGTAAGGAATTATGATGGGAAAATGAAGCGATAGAGGGTTTTGTGGATTAAATAAATCCCGATGAACATAGAAATGAAGGGCTTAAATGAGGTTGTATGCAAGGGATTTATCAAGGGGCTGAAACCATTTGTGAAATCTTTTCGGGGACCCATCCAAAATTGTTGCTAAGGAAAGTATTGATAGGGTGGTGGTTGTGGCCACAACATAAAGGAATTACGAACATTATAAGAAAAATATGGTTCCTAGAAGGACATTGATAAGAGGAAAATAAAATTCATGTCATTGGATAGGATGGAAGGAGCTGAATGAATTCCATGGTAAAAGGGAGTATAATTCTTTAAGTTAGCCTCTCTCCACAAGTCTCTTTTTGTGCTCCTAGATCCTGCATAGAATGTGACTACAATATGTTACAGGATGTGGTGGGACATTATGGAAGTATTAGAAACAAGATCTCGTGACATCATCACAAGGGTGACTAGATTCACAAGGATAAGTAAGATACCTCTGTCAACAACTTAAGGTTTCTATGAAAGAAGGCATGTTGTAGGCAACAACTTTACAAAACTCAAACATTTGAAGAAAACTCATCATGCATCAAAAGGCAAACATCTGTTAGATATGGATCTTTAAGATCCTCAAGATTCTCTGATAGAATTTTCACTAATTTAGGGATGAAGCAAGTGTTTCAATAGGAACTCCAACTGATGGAGTTCATGGATGATGATATGGTGACCTGAAGTAGATCAAGGGATTAAAGATATTTACAATCAAGGAAGTTGCTGAAAGAAGCCTCGTTGACTTGAAAGTAAAATAAGGTATGTATGCTTGTGTTTAATATTATAATGTCATGTCATATGTTTGCAGGTAACATGGATCATTTCTTATATCTTAAGAAGCATGATCAAGAGAAAAAGGATCTCCTCCTCTAAAAGGTTGCAGGAAGACATAAGTCACACTAGATGAACTCACCATAATATGTCCTGATATGAAGTATAAGGTGGTTGACTACAATGAAAAACTTCGATTGAAAGCTACTGGGAATGAAACATTCGATTAAGGAAGAGATTGTGAGATATGCAACCTTGATGAAGGCAATCAACATCCAAAAGATCAAGAAGACTTGACTAGAAAATTTACCGGAAAGATATGAAGACTCTGATGGAAAAGATGAAGATCCTGGACAATGGATATCTTTGGGAGATGTGTCAACATGTATGCAGTATGTTGATACCTACAGAAATATGTCATGATGAAGAGTCATCTCATCAGGTATGACTTGATTTAATATGTTTTGATTTCTTGAAAAATATTTGTATAAGTTCATGTAGGGCCACTCAAACAAGAGTTGTAAATACAAGTACAACTAGCATTCATGTGGTGGATAGAAGAAGCATGATGAAGAAGTAGTCATATGATGAAGGTTCCACATATGAAGAAGGCCACTTTCCATGAAGAAAGGAATGACATGATGAACTGAGGAGGAAAGTGATCAATGGTTGTTTCCCTCCAAGGAGGAAGCTCAATTGATTTTAATGATATCAAGGAGAGAAGTTGATCAAGCAGCTGAAGGATCCACAAAAAAGTTGTTGATGTATAGAAGAGTCCCAAGATAAGAAGGAGCTTTGACAGGTCCTTGATCAAGAGGGAACTTGGATTGAATCACCCTTGACTAAAAACGAGTGACAATTGTGTTTTTCTATTTCATGTGTCATGCACTAGACTAGGACTAATATCTGTAAGTCTAGATGAATGCCATGAAGAGAAATGTAAACATGTGATATCCTCCCTAGTTGAGCTGGTGAGATAGACACAACATTCTTGTCTTCACCTTGAAGAAAGAATGGAGGATTGAGTAATCATCTGGCATCCGATCCCCTTTGAGCATGTGTAGGTTATCCAAGACAAGAGTAGGCAAGAGGATCAATGTTCTTTGAGGGTTGGGAACCCAAGATAAGAATGGTCCTAGAAAGTCAACTCAGTGAACACCCGGGTGGGTATGTATCTTGAGAGATAATGATAAAGGTGTCTATAATCATTGGTCTTGCCAATAATTTGATCTGATCTATTAAGAGATAGAGATGTTAGTCAAGGCCTTGCTATGTGACAATGTTGGTTATAATGATGTTATACAAATAGATTGTTGGAAACACTAAGAGGGTGGGTGAATCAGTATTTCGTTTTCTGACTATTGTTTTACCAGTTAAAAACACCCACCACACCACACACACACACACACAACACACACATATATATATATATATATATATATATTCAAAATACAAGATGAACAACAATAATAAATGCTTTTATTAATATAATCTTTGCAGTAAAATAGATACAATATATAAGTGGTTGCAATTAGTTGCCAAGCTCCAACTCAGACTTTGGTGAGGCTCCAACCTCCAGAGCACCAACTCTATCTCGCCAAGACACCAATCTTGGACTTAGGAGCACCAACTCCCAAGGACTTCAATCCTTCCATTTCCTGAGACACTAATCCCAAAGAATCCTATCCTTCCTACTTCTGAGGCATTAACCCCAAGGACTCTAATCCTCCTTACTTCTGAGGCACCAACCCCAAGGACTCCTATCCTTCTTGCTTCTGAGGCACCAGCCCCAAGGACTCCAATCCTACTTACTTTTGAGGCACCAGCCTCAAGGGTTCTGATCTAATCTTGTTAAGGTTCATTTGACAGTAATGTTCTGCTCTCAGAACTCTTCTCTGCTGAGTTTTGTTTGTTTATAGCTTCACTGTAGTCTCCAAGCTACAACATCAATGACAACCAGTCTTCTTATGAAGTAGTCTTCAAAACTCTGCACACTGCCCACACATAGTCTCCAATAGCCTTCATGCTCTCTAATAATGTCTTCACACAGCTTTAGTCAGTCTACGGTTAGTTGCACTAAGCTCTGCATAAAGAACAACTTCTTGTTGAAGCTTATGTTTTCTACTGGCTACTTCTCCCCTTCGACTGTCTACTGTCCTATTGCCCCTTCGGTCCTCTTTTTGTTCAGCTGGATCCTCTTGTTGCCTCTGTCTCCTCCAGCTTATTTCCACAAAAATGTTCAACAACGTTCAACCGCATTCAACAACTTCTGTTCTCTGTTTTTCCCGGTTTCCTCCCTTTTTTGGCCCTTTAGCTTCCTCCTCGATTTCTGTGGTTTCCTTTATCTCTTTGTGCTCACCAGCACTCTTGAGACACGTTGATTCAACGACGAAGACCAAATCATGCATAAAGAACACATCTTCAAAAGATTGTAACAACGCTCTCCTTCTTTAATGATGGCAGGCATACACAAAGTCAGCATAGTTTAACGGACAACCACGTCCCAATCGCAATTGCAATCGTCTTGATTCAACCTCCTGAACTATAGTTCAGGCCTCTTGAACTATCAGGAGCATTGTTGTTTAGCATTTCTGCCTCAAAGGCCCACGCACGACAAATATTAGAGAGATTCTTTTTTTATTTTCAAGTTCACGAGTCGTGAATTGTTATTTCTTCGTAATATAGATGCCCGAGATCAATCCACTAAATGAAGCGTCTCAACTCACACACACACACACACATATATATATATATATAGATGACTTTTGCAAATCACCAAAGGACATGTTCCTTGGGAGGTGGGGCCGACTTATGAGTTTTTCTCATTTAAAATATATAAATTAGATAGTCTTCCATTATAGACTTATTGCTCACAGAACCCATATAAACATGGTATACCCATATGGCGGTCCCACATGCCACGTCATCCTTTTATCACAATTGCCACTTTCGAAGGTTCTTCTACAAGCCAAGCCTAAAGCATTGCCGATGGACGATGGTCGATACCGGATGCGATATTATATTAAACTGTTTATAATAGGTCTGTCGGGTCCACAGTTCTATCGCAATCGACGTTTTCATGTGGCAAGGCTTTACAGCTTGTGATATAGCGACGGACGCGACATTACAATAGGCGTGATATAATAGGATCATCAGGTCCACAATTGTATATCGCAATTGGAGATTTTAATGTGGCAGGGCCTTTACCACTTGCGATACATAATCCTGACGCGGCGGACGCGATATTAAATTGAAACGTATTGCAATGGTCCCATGGGTCTGCGCATATATTATCACAATCGGAGGTTTCGGGGGTGACACTTAATAAAACTCGTTGATATAATATACTACTCCGACTCCAATAATGTATTTGTAATATATATGCTTTGGCTTCCATTTGTGCCTTCGATAGTTTTAAGCGCATATATGTATGGTTTTTGTTGCCATATGTATGTTTATACCGCGGATAGTGTTAAAGCATATATATATATATGGGTTTTTGGTCGCTAATAGCTCCTGATAGTGTAATCAGCCTGCGTTCTTTGACATTCTTGCTCCCGTAGTGTTATCTGTGGCATATATGGCTTCCGATGGCTGTTAAATGCATGGATATATATGTTTGCGCTCCGATATGCTGTCCGATGGCGTATATAGCTCCACTCCTTTAACCTTGTATATATATTGCTCCACTATTATATAGGCTCTGTTTATGCTCCTCTTGGCTCCTCTTGGCTCCTCTTGGCTCCGTCTGCTCCTCCTCTTTGGCTATATATATGATAATATATATATATATATGCTTTGTTCTGCTCGCTCTGTTTGCTCCTATAGCTCCTCTTACTCCAATGTGGCTCCTCTGGCTTGGCAGTGTCTTTCAAAGACCTCCTTGCATATATGAACACCTCTCTTGCTCTGATATCCTATGATATGCTTTGATTTGCCTCCTTTGGTAACTCCTCTTGCTTATGACTTGGCTATCCTGATGGCCTTACTCCTGTCTCTCCATGGATCTGCTTGGCTTCCCCTTGGCTTCTAGTATCTAGAATATTGCTATACTGACATCAATGACAACCTAGGTCAACAATCTCCCCCTTTGTTATTGATGGCAATATTCTTCTTCTCTCCCCCTTTGACATCAATGGCAAAGGAGTGCTCTGGAACTCCCCCTATCAAATTGCTTTTGTTCTTCATGAATGGTAGATCTTCATGGGTCTGTGACTCCCCCTGTCATAGTGCTCTTCTTCTTTTTACTCAAGATAGAAGGATTGATGCTATATCATCAATTTGCATGTTATTCCCTCTTCATGTCTCAGAACTACTTTGTCATGTCTTCAACAATGCTTAAGGATGCTCTACTTCAATGCTTACAATCAGATTTCAAATAGCTATACACCAAGTGTGCAAGTCCAGGGTTTTATGCTTCAATTCATATTGTTGTCTCCACAGGCAGAATTGAGAGACCTTCATAGTCCAAATCTAGAGAAAAATGCCATTGAGATTGTCTTTCTTGCCATCTTTCTTCAGATCTGAGTTTCTTTGTGCTTCTCTTTAAATCACTGCCATCCAGTGTTCAACATCGTTTCATTTGGGTGAAATGGTGAGAGGTTGTGCCTTAATGTTGCTATATTTTCTCAGTGAGGTTGTGCCTTTTGCCATGTTATTTCCCTAACAAATTCAGATATCCAGTCTATGCCTGTCTTTTAGATCCAATTATTGATTTGCATCTTCATGCAATGCTTCAATTTTGTTATATGCTGGCAGCTTCTCTTATTTCAGTCTTCATTCTAGATGTACTATCTGTTTGAAGATTGCCTCTATTAGTGTTCAAACTTTATCTGTTCTCTCATTAAATTCCCGAGTTAAGACATAAACTTCTGTGATAACAGCACCATAGTTGTTTGCCCTATTTTCTCTAGCATTAGATGACTTTCTGTGTTGCTTCAAATACTACTTAGAGATTAAGTGGAAAGCATCTTTAACAACAGTCCACAGACTGGTTACAGGATATTCATCAAAGAATGATTGTTAATATATCTCAACAAGGATTTCATAAGGACCTTTTCACTAATAGCTTCAGCAATAATGATCAAGAATCACAGGCTCCCCCTAACTGTATGCATCATCTCTTTTGGTAGAGTCTTCTCATAAAAATGCTTAGATTGTCAAAATTCAGGCCAATGACATATGTTGTTGGCTAGAGAGCTCAAGGGACTCTTGGATTGTATTTCCTTCCTTCTCCATACTTGTGTAACTTTCTTCTTTTGCATGGTTCTAGCTTGTGTAAGAGCCCAAGTTAAGTTACAATCACATGCCATATGACCAATGTTATGACACTTGAAGCATTCTACATTGTTCATGAATAAGAATTCATGTTTACTTCTTGCAAAATTGTTTCTTGGAGATTGTTGGGGACTATAATATCTATCTCTATGATATGCTTTACAGTGTTTTTCCATTTGACCAAAGTTTGTACAAGAATAACAATAACCAAAAAATGAACTTTGGTACTTGGGAGATGGATATTTCCTTGATGTACTTCTGAAGCCTTTCTGCCTTGAGATCCTTTGATGATAATCATTGCCTCTCACATCTTTGACATCATCTACACTTTTTCTTGGAGCAGGATTTCTTCTATTGTAGCCTTGATTTTTCTCCTTGCCTTTGTTGGAGCTGGGAGCATCACCATTTCTTTCTGGCTTCTTCACATCTCTTTTGTTTGAAGCATTTGCATTCTTGTTTGAGGATTCACCTACATACCGGAGACCTGATTTATCAGATGGACATCTGTGATAGCTGAGCATGTCATCCAAGGCCTAAGAGCTCTTCAAGATTTTGTTCATCCCTTCAACCCTTGTTCTGAGGAGACAATCTCTTCTTCTAATCTTTCACATTCATTATTCTTCTTAGCAAGTTGTTTCTCAACTTCTTCCTTGATACAAGTAGCTTCATCCGCTTCTAGTTTAAGGGAGATGATATTTGACTTTATTTTGAAGATTTCTTCATTCTTTGCTTGACTGCTCTCCATTTCTTCCTTGATCTTTGTAGCTTTACATGTTTCAGCCTTGAGAAGCTTAATGTTAGATTTTAATTTGAAGATTTCTTCATCCTTTTCTTTCAATTGACAGATCATGGTGAATCTTTCCTTTCCCACTTCATCAACCTGTCCTTCTATGACTTCCAATGCTTCCATGGTCTTTTCAGCTCCTTGTGCTTGTTTCCTTGCTTCTTGTAATTGATACTTGAGAGAGGAGACCTCTACCTTGTACTGACCAATCTCTTCTTCAAGTTTGTTCAAGCTCTTATGCCTTTGTTCAAGTTGACTTGACAAGGTATCTTCCTACTTCTTTGCTTTATTCAATTGATTCTTAAGATTGACAAGCTCTTCATTCCTTGTTTGATCTTGGTCACCAGCTAGTGCTATCTTCCTAAGTTCTTTATTTTCCTTTTTCGGATTGTCCATGGCAGCCATAAGTTGAGTGAGGAAATCTTCTACAAAGTCTTTTTCATTCTCTTCATCTTCTAGGTCTGTTATAGCATTGATGGCATCATTCTCATGTTTAGCTTCTATGATGGGTTCTGGATTTCCTTCTTGATTTCCATCATCTTCTTGACTGATGGTCATGGTCAATGCTCCTTTCGAGTGACGATCATGAAGTTTGTCCTATATGCCCTTCGCTGATGAATCTTTTCCTAGATTGTTCTTTACAGAATTAGGTAGCTCATTCAAGATTGCCTTTACTTCTTTTGCATTGTACTCCTTGGATTCTCTATCCATCCTCCTATCATTAATCACTGATTTCCAGATTTCAGTGCCTTGAGTCTGTAAGAAATTCCTCATTCTTGCTTCCCATATATTAATGTTCCCATTGAGCCTTGGAGCCTCCTCAAATTGATTGTCTTCTATTTTAGTAGTAGAGGGAGACACATCCTTAGGAGGATTGGAGACTTTCTTTCTTGACTTCGCCATTTGTGTTTTAAAGGTCAACCTTCAAGCTATTAAGCTTTGAATGAAGGTACCTGCTCTGATACCAATTGTTGGAAATACTGAGAAGGGGGGGGCGGGTGAATCAATATTTCTTTTTTTGACTATTGTTTTACCAGTTAAAACGTATATATATTATATATTAATATATAATATATATATATATATATAATATTATATATAATATTTAGAGAACACAAGATGAACAACAATAATAAAAGCTTTTATTAATATAATCTTTGCAGTAAAACATATACAATATATAAGTGGTTGCAATTAGTTGCCAAGCTCCAACTCGGACTTTGGTGAGACTCCAACCTCCAGAGCACCAACTCTATTTTGCCAAGACACCAATCTTGGACTTAGGAGCACCAACTCCTGAGGACTTCAATCCTTCCATTTCTTGAGACACCAGTCCTAAAGACTCCTATCCTTCCTACTTCTGAGGCACCAACCCTAAGAACTCTAATCCTCCTTACTTCTGAGGCACTAGCCCCAAGGACTCCTATCCTTATTGCTTATGAGGCACCAGCCTCAAAGACTCCAATCCTACTTACTTCTGAGGCACCTGCCTCAAGGGTTCTGACCCAATCTTGTCAAGGTTCATTTGACAATAATGTTCTGCTCTCAAAACTCTTCTCTGCTGAGTTCTGTCTGTTTATAGCTTCACTGTAGTCTCCAAGCTACAACATCAATGATAACCAGTCTTCTTATGAAGTAGTCTTCACAACTTTGCACACTGCCCACACATAGTCTCCAATAGCCTTCATGCTCTCTGATAATGTCTTCGCACAACTTTAGTCAGTCTACTGTTAGCTGCACTAAGCTCTGCATAAAGAACAACTTCATGTTCAAGCTTATGTTCTCTACTGGCTACTTCTCCCCTTCGACTGTCTGTTGTCCTGTTGGCCCTTCAGCCCTCTTTCTGTTCAGCTGGATCCTCTTGCTGCCTCTGTCTCCTCTAGCTTATTTTCACAAAAATGTTCAACAATGTTCAACCGCATTCAACAACTTCTGCTCTCTGTTTTTCCCGGTCTCCTCTCTTCGTTGGCCCTTTAGCTTCCTCCTTGGTCTCTGTGGTTTCCTCCGTCTCTTCATGATTACCAACACTCCTGAGACACATTGATTCAACGGCGAGGACTGAATCATGCATAGAGAACACATATTCAAAAGATTTTAACAACGCTCTCCTTTTTTAATGATGGCAGGCATACACAGAGTCGACGTAGTTTAACAGACAACCACGTCCCAATCGCAATTTCAATCAGCTTGATTCAACCTCTTGAACTATTGGGAGCATTGTTGTATAGCATTTTTGCCTCAAAGGCCCGCACATGGCAAATATTAGAGAGATTCTTTTTTTCTTTTCGAATTCACGAGTCGTGAACTGTTATTTCTTCGTAATATAGATGCTCGAGATCAATCCACTAAATGAAGCATCTCAGCTCATATATATAATATATATATATATATAATATTTATATATATATATGACTTTTGCAAATCACCAAAGGACACGTTCCTTGGGAGGAGGCGTCGACTTATGAGTTTTTCTCATTTAAAATATATAAATTGGAGAGTCTTCCATTATAGACTTATTGCTCACAGAACCCATATAAACATGGTACACCCATATGGCGGTCCCACATGCCACGTCATCCTTTTATCGCAATCACCACTTTCATAGGTTCTTCTACAAGTCGAGCCTAAAGCATTGCCGATGGTCGATGGTCGATACTGGATGCATTGTTATATTAAATTGTTTATAATAGGTCTGTCGAGTCCACAGTTCTATCGCAATCGGCGTTTTCATCTGGCAAGGCTTTATGGCTTGCGATATAGCGACGGACACGACATTACAATAGGCACGATATAATAGGATCATCGAGTTCGCAATTGTATATCGCAATCAGAGGTTTTAATGTGGCAGGGCCTTCACACTCGCGATACATAATCCTGACATGACGGACGCGATATTAAATTGCAACGTATTGTAATGGTCCCATGGGTCCGCGCATATATTATGACAATCGGAGGTTTTGGGGGTGACACTTAATAAAACCCACCGATATAATACATTGCTCCGCCTCCGATAGTGTTAAGCGCATATATGTATGGTTTTTGCCGCCATATGGATGTTTATGCCGCATATAGTGTTAAAGCATACATATACATATACATATACATATATATATGGGTTTTTGGTCGCCGATAGCTCCCGATAGTGTAATCAACCTACGTTCTTTGACATTCTTTCTCCCGTAGTGTTATCTGTGGCATATATGGCTTCGAATGGTTGTTAAATGCATGCATATATATGTTTGCGCTTCGATATGCTCTCCGATGGCGTATATAGCTCCACTCCTTTAACCCTGTATATATATTACTACGCTGTTATACTCTAGTAGACTTTGTTTATGCTCCTCTTGGCTCCTCTTGGCTGCGTCTGCCCCTCTTCTTTGGCATGCATATATATATATATATAATTATATATATATATATATATATATATATATAATATATATATATATTATATATATATATATATATATATATATATATGCTCCTGTTCTGCTCGCTCTATTTTCTCTTGTAGCTCCTCTTGCTTATGGCTTGGCTATCTTGATGGCCTTGCTCCTATCTCTCCATGGATCTACTCGACTTCCCCTTGGCTTCTAATATCTAGAATATTGCCATATTGACATCAATGACAACCTAGGTCAACATAGATTTCTAGTCCGACTCTTCATATGAGATCTCTTTAGTTTTGAGAATAGCCATGTACCATTTAATGAATTCCTCCCTAGTTAAGAGGAAGTGTTGAAGGAAATGTAACTAGGTTATGTTTTCATTATGACTTGTAATTATAAGAGAAGAAACAAAATGAATTATTATTATTCCTTGCATCATGGGTTTCATGAGCAAGATGTGTTTTTCATAGGTCAAAGACTTCTTCTTGATGTCTTTAGGATTTACTATCTCAGCATAAGTATTATAGAAGTCATGATTTCAAAGATCTACGCTCTAAAACAAATGTCACTATCCCCCTGCAAGTCGGCTAAAATAAAGACAATGATTTCCTACATGAAACGTCAGCCTAACTCAGAGGTTCTCATGTCGACCTACCATACCAACGATGGTTTGTATATATAAGAAGTGACTTCTCATTACAAGCAAAAAGTCTTCAGATATATCTGAGTGTTCAACGAAGAAGATAAAACACAATACAGTGAACAAAGAAGTTTCTCTCGGTGGAGTCTGTGTTACATATATATCTCAAGGGTCTCGGTGAAGTCTGTCTTACATACATATCTCAAGGATCTGAGTGAATATTTTTCTCAAATACATATATCTCATGTGTCTCATATGAACTTAGTTTCATTATCTTCATAATGAAGAAGTGAAGGATTATCACAAGAGAGTGCCACGAAGGGAAAGCAACATACTTGTGTTGAATCGAAGAACTGCGGTAGCCGAGGAAGAGACACTGAGGACTAGACAACGAAATCTGAAGGAGTACAGTGACATAAATATGAGTGCGAAGATCGAAGACTGTGGTTTGAAAGCTGAATATGGCAAGGGATAGTGACAAGCATCTTGGAGGTAATTTTGAGTCAAGTAATTTTTTTAAGCATCTTGGTATTCATCAACTAAACATCTATAAGAAGAGATTGAAGGGGTTTCCTCTTAAAAGGAGAGGTTTTAGCCCTTGGCTTGAAAGCCTAAACATTGTGTCAATGTCTTATTGATTTGGTTGATATTTGATGCATGGAACACACACTGTAATAAGGAACTAAGATAATCTGATGTACACAAGTAGTAATCATGTAAGAGAATTATGAAATAAATCATGCCCTCCCTAAATTGTTAACATGGTATCAGAGCTATGGTTCGGTCAAGGGCATCTAAGTGACACCTATGAAGGCTATCTTAGAAAAGGATCAATTACACTATCATCTCCATATTGGATTCCTCCCACTGTCTCTACCTTAGGGAGCTCAGACAAAATCTCAGTGAACCTATGAGCAGTCTCGAATTCATCACAGTAACAAGTTGTTTGAGATTCTATCATCTCTATGTTCTTGGTGATCCTAAACAAAGAGGTCTATATTCATAATCACCCCCCTTACTGTGTCAAGAATATATACTTAAGTCTAGATATCTTGATACCAAGACTTCTCAAGTCTCAATGTCCACTTGAAATCACAGTAAGAAGGTTCAGTTCTCCTTTTCACCTCGGTGCCAAATTACATTATATGGAGTGTCAACTTGAAGTATCAACAATATATGAAGTATCAACTCCCGTAATTACAGTGATCAAGTCATGTTCAGTTCGCTAGAATATATCTATGTCATTCCTGGCATCCTCACTTCTTGATCATTGGACCTCTTCTATGCAATAAAATATAGTCTTGACATAAATTAGTTCGGGACATATATCTTGCAGAATTGATGCAAGGAGTACCTCTCACAATCCATGTTATACCATTGTCTCAATCTAGTTGCTGTAACAAGGCAGTTTCGGTGATAAGATAATTTCTCTATACAATGCTTCCCACAACTTAGTTACCTATGTTATTCAGAGAAAAGTTTGGGCTCACAACACAATGCCTCTCTACACAACTCGTATGTACAGTGCTCATAGACATCACTGTCTCGGTACAATATCATAAGAATATACATGTCAAAGTCTCGAATCTTGTCTATGAACATGATTCTTGGATCAAAACATAGGTCTCTCTATATCACCACCATAGTTTGGATAATGCTCAATATAAGTGTTTGTTGATGCACTCCTAGGAACACTGGGTGTGATAAAGTCCACTTGTGAGATAGCAATATCTCTAGTTTGTCAACAATGCGTTCAAATATAGAAGTGAAAAGTACCTTGAAGATGATTTAGGAGTAAAGATGATCTCAAGGTCACGAAATAGTTTCGGTGATGTCAAGATCACAAATACAGTGGTAGAAGATCTCCAAGAAAGTTTTGATAAAAGGGTACTAGTGGTTCATGATGGGCAACACAAGAAAACGAAGCATCAAGGAAATAGAAACACTGGAGGATAGTCATAATCCTCATGAAAAGGTCCTTGCATAAAATGAGGAGGATAGTCTTAGTCCTCATAAATGAGCGAAATCATTGAATTTGTAAGGTAGACATTAGGGAAGCTAGTAAAGGAATTACAAACATTACAAGAAATGTGTGGTTTTTAAAAGGACATTGATAAGAGGAAAAGAAAATTCATGTCATTGGATAGGATGGAAGGAGCTGAATGAAGCCATGGTAAGAGGGACTAGAATTCTTTAAGTTAGTCTCTCTATAAGTCTCTTTCCAGGCTCCTAGATCCTGCTTAGAGTATGACTATAATATTTTATAGGATGTGATGTGACATTATGGAAATATTAGAAACAAGATCTTGTGACATCATCACGAGGGTGACTAGATTCACAAGGATAAGTAAGATAACTCTGTCATCAAATTAAGGTTTCTATGAAAGGAGGAAAGTTGTAGGCAACAACTTTACAGAACTCAAACATTTGAAGAAAACTCATCATGCATCAAAAGGCAAACATCTGTTGGGTAGGGATCTTTAAGATCCTCAAGATTCTCTGATAGAATCTTCACTAGAAGATTCACTGATTTAGGGATGAAGCAAGTGTTTCAATAGGAACCCCAACTTATGGAGTTCATGGATGATGATATGATGACCTGAAGCAGATCAAGCAATTGAAGATCTTTACAATCAAGGAAGCTGTTGGAAGAAGCCTCGATGACTTGAAGGTAAAATAAGGTATGTATGCTTGTGTTTAATATTATTTTCATCTCTTATGGTTGCAAGTAACATGGATCATTTCTTATATCTTAAGAAGCATGATCAAGAGAAAAATGATCTCCTCCTCCGAAAGGATGCAAGAAGACATAAGTCACACTAGATTAACTCAACATAATATGTCCTGATATGAAGTATAAGGTGGTTGACTTCAATGAGAAACTTCAATTGAAAGCTACTGGGAACGAAATATGTGAGGGAAGATGAAATTGTGAGATATGCAACCCTGGTGAAGAAAATCAACATCCAGAAGATCAAGAAGACTTGACAGGAAAATTTCCTGAAAATATATGAAGACCCTCACGGAAAAGATGAAGACCCTGGACAATGGATGTCTTTGGGAGATGTGTCAACATGTATGCAGGACGTTGATACCTACAGAAAAATGTCATGATGAAGAATCATATTGTAAGGTATGACTTGATCTAATATGTTTTGATTTCTTGAAAAATATTTGGATAAGTTCATGCAGGGCCACTCAAACAAGATTTGTAAATACAAGTACAACTAGCATTCATGTGGTGGATAGAAGAAGCATGATGAAGAAGTAGCCATATGCCAAAGGTTCCAGATATGAAGAAGGCCACTTTCCATGAAGAAAGAAATGACATGATGAAGTAAGGAGGAAAGTGATCAATGGTTGTTGCCCTACAAGGAAGAAGCTCAACTGATTTTCATGACATCAGGGAGAGAGGTTGATGAAGCGACTGAAGGACCCACAAAGAAGAAGTTGTTGATGTATAGAAGAGTCCCTAAATAAGAAGGAGCTCTGACAGGTGCCTGATCAAGAGGGAGCTTGGATTGGATCACCCTTGACTAAAAAGGAGTGACAATTGTGTTTTTCTATTTCATGTGTCATGAACTAGACCAGGACTAACAATTGTAAATCTAGGTGAAGGCCATGAAGAGAAATGTAAACACATGATATCCTCCCTAGTTGAGAGGGAAAGATAAACACAACATTCTTGTCTTCATCTTGAAGAAAGAATGGACAATTGGGTAATAATCTGGCATACGATGCTCTTTGAAGACGTGTAGGGCATCCAAGACAAGAGTAAGCAAGATGACTGATATTCTTTGAGGGCTGCGAATCCAAGATAAGAATAGTCCTAGAAGGTCATACTCAGTGAACACCCAAGTGGGTATGTACCTTGAGAGACAATGATACAGGTGTCTATAATCATTGGTCTCACCAACATTGTGCTCTGATCTATTGAGAGATAGAGTTGTTAGTCAAGGCCTTGCTATGTGACAATTTTGGTTATAGTGATGCTAAATCACGTTCAATGAGCTGATATATTGGAGGAAATGGGTAGAAGCAAGGCCAATATCTATGTAGCATTAGACAACAAACAAATTGATCATTAGACACATATGATCGAAGTTGAAGGTATGATAAATAACCAACCTACTGGTATTTTAATTGATTCCGGAGCTAGTCATAGTTATCTTGATCCTAAACTTGTTGAAATATTTAACTCAAATAAAACAAAACATGTTAAGACTTGGTTAGTTCAGTTAGCTACATGAGCTAAAAGAAGAATAATTGAACTTGTAAAATAATGCCAAATTAATATGGATGGATAGAGCACAATTGCATATTTGAACATCATATCATTAGGATCATATGATTACCTAATTGGTTGGATTGGTTGAGAAAACATCATGCAACACTAGAATGCTATAATAAAGCATTTACTTTCCTTGATGGAGAAGGGCAATAAAGACAAGTGTAGGGAATTCCAAGGCCAACTTTTGTTAGGGAAATATCAACCATGCAATTAAAGAAACTTTCTAAAAAAGGGTTCCAAATTTATGCAACTCACGTGGAGGAGGCAACCAAGGATTAGGCACCAAGCATTGAATACCACCAGATGTGTAAGGAACTTGAATATGTATATGCGAAAATTCTAGGTTTACTGCCTAAAAGAGTTATTGATTTTTCTATAAATTTGGTACCTAAAGCTGCCCCAGTGTCCAGAACACCATACATGATGAGCACACTAGATTTTAAATAATTACAAATGCAATTAGAAGAACTCTTAAAGAAAGGGTACATATGCCCAGGTTTGTTACCTTGGGGTACCCAAGTGTTGTTTATTAAAACAAGGATGGTACACTAAGGTTGTGTATTGATTTTAGACATTTGAATAAAGTAATGATGAAGAAAAAATGCCCTTTGCCACAAATAGATGACTTGTTTGATCAACTCATTGGGAGATAAGATGTTATCGCGGATTGATTTGATATTAGGGTATTATTAAGTAAGGATTAAGGAGGAAGACATCAACAAGAAAACATTTCAAACTCGATATGGTCATTATGATTTCGTTGTGGTACCATTTGGGTTATCTAATGTACCATGTGTCTTCATGTGCCTCATGAATGACATTTTCCATAGTTATTTGGATAAGCTTGTTATTCTATTTTTGAATGACATCTTAATGTATTCAAAACTTGAGGAAGAGCATGAACAACATTTGAGGATAGTGTCACCGATACTTAGAGAACATTAGTTGTATGCCAAATTAAATGTTCATTTTATTGAATTCAAATTTATTATTTGGGTCATATCATTTCAGGGAAAGGGATAGTAGTAGACTCTAAAAAGATCAAACCAATCAAAGAAGGACCAATTCCCAAAAATGTGATAGAAGTGAGATCCTTCATGGGTTTAGCAAGCTACTATAGATGATTTATTAGAGGATTCTCAAGAAGAGCACATCATATCAATTCCTTAAAAAAGAAGGGTGTGAAATTTGAATGATATCATAAATTTGAAGACCCATTTTGAAATTTAAAAATGTTATCAACAAGTGCACCAATATTGAAGATACCTAATCCAAGTGAATATTTAACTATGCATCGATGCATGTAAGGAGGGGCTTAGAGGAGTCGTCATGCAAAATGGGGATTTGATATGTTATGAATTAAGGAAGCTGAAAGAGCATAAACGGAATTATGCCACTCATGATTTTGAGTTGGAATCCATTATTCATGCCTTAAAAATGTGGAGGCATTACTTCACGAGGAAAAGGTTTGAATTGAGAATTGACCACAATGGTTTGAAGCATTGTTTGGACAACCGAATTTAAATGCTAGACAAATTAGATGGCTAGAATTTTTGTTTGATTATGAATTTGAACTTAAGCACATAAAAGGTAAGAAAAATAAGGTGGTTGATGCACTCAACAAATTGGTGCATACAATGTATGCTACAATCATAAGTATATGGTAACCTTATTTAAAAATTGGAATTTTAGAGGTTGAAAACTCAGATTAACAATACTTGAATTATAGGAATTATGAGTTGGGAAAATATGGAATCATTTTGTACAAAGTTAGGATTTATGTGTCAAATTTTCAAGGGTTGAAAAATATAGTGTTGAATGAGTTTCATAAGGTACCTTATGTTGGACATCCAGGGTAATAAAAGACAATTTCAACAACAAGAAACAATATTTTTAGCCATGTATGAAAAGGGGGTTGGTTGATTATGTAGCCAAATGTTTAGGATGCCAAACAATTAAAGTTGAACATAAACATTCATCTAGATTGCTATAGCCAATACCCATTCCTAAGATGAAATGTGAAGTTGTTTCTATTGATTTTATTATAGATATGCCAAAGACTGTGAGGCAACATGATTCCATCATCATAGTGGTGGAAGTTTACCAATTTATTCCAGTGAGGTCAAGGCAAAAGGCAACAAATGTTGTTGAATTTTATATGAATGAAATTGTTAGGCTACATGGCGTGCTTGAGGCAATTATTTCAGATATGGATCCCAAGTTTACATCAAACTTTTGGACATGTTTATTTGATGGATTTGGGGACTAATTTAAACTTTAGCACATCATACCATCCATATTCAGATGGTCAAACAAAAAGAGTCAATAAGGTGATTAAAGATATGCTGAGAATGTATGTGATGGACAAACCATCTAAATGGGAAGAGTATTTGCACTTGGTGGAGTTTGATTATAATAATGGGTACCTAACATCTTTGAATATGACCCCATTTGAGGCCTTATGTGACAGGTAATGAAACACACCTATGAGTTGGGACAACCCAATATATAAGACCATTGTTGGGCCAAACTTGCTCAGGGAAATAGAAGAGAAAGTAATAAAATTCAAGAAGAATTTGAAGGCTTCCTAAGGTAGGCAAAAAATATATTCAAATAAGAACAAACTAAACAATGTATTTAAAGTTGGAAACAATGTCCTTTTTAGAGTGAAGACTAAGAAAAGTTTGTTGAAACTGGGTAGTTGTGCAAAATCGGTAGCTAGATTTTGTGGTCCATTTGAAATCCTAGAGAGGATTGGCCCAATTGCATATGGGATAACATTACAAACATTTGTGCATATTCATAACATGTTTACTATTTCATTGCTTAAAAAGTATGTTTCAAATGTTGGCCATGTATTTTTTTAGAATATGATTTAGGTGGAGCCTGATGGAAACTTTTAGGACCAATCATTGCAAATTTTGGATAGGAAGGTCAAGGTGCTTTGGAATTGAGCAATCACCTTAATAAAGGTGCAGTGGACACATTTTTGTACTAGATATGATACATGGGAACATGGGTATGCAATGAGAGAAGAGTACCCTAATTTTTTGGATAATTATGTTCTATATATGGGTATATATAATGCATTGATTCTAATGCATAAATAAAGGGGAGGGGAAGGTAATATCCTAACTTGACCCCTAGACTGTAAATAAACATGTACATATGAAACTTAAGCTCGTAAGTTAGTACATATTAAATAGGCTATTGAGTCGAGGACTACTTTTGGGTCCAATGTGCTCGTGTGCATATGTGTTCATATGTTTTGGGGTTGATGTGCTCGTGTGCATATGTTTTTATATGTTTTGGGGCTAAAGAGTCTGATGTTGTAAATATGAAATTTCATTCTCATTAACATAATATATTACTGTTGCAGATCAAGTTAGATAAAAAGAGTATGGGGCACTAAGACTGTATGAATGTCAAAAGGGGGGCTTTGTATAACTTATACATGTTAAAAAGGGCACATGCTTTTAACTTAAGTCCATTAAGTGACTTTATGGGATGCCATGGATCAAAGGAAAAACATGCACATAAAAGTAAGGATACTGGTGATATGGAACACAAAAATTCTATAGGATTTGACTAGGAAAAGGGACAGACAAGTTGATGGGAAATAGGGGATGACCCTATGACAAGTGGGATTGGTTCCCTGGTGTGAGGGCTTAGAGGTTTTGAAGGAAGTAGGAACTCTTGGAAGCCACAACGCTTTGAGACATCCCTGGATGGCCGAGTTGAGCACATTGGATGTAGTGGCACAACCCAAGGGATTGCAAGTGTAGAGAAGGGGGTGCACGACTTGGATGTGGGGTTGATGAGAGATGTGAGCTTGTTGGTTAGAGGTTGTGAGATATGGTACCTTCTCCCAAACATCTATGTTTGAAAATAATTCAATCTATGGGTTGGGGAAGTGTCTATAAGGGGATGATCCCTGCTTCACCCTCCTCTCCAATATGATTTTGTGAGGATCATATTGTCAAACTTCTCCTTGAGGAAATTCATTTGTTTCAACATCTCCTTAACATCTTGTAATGCTGCTCTTATGTTAACTAAGAAAGGTTCAACCTCTTTCTTCAATTTGAATATGGTAGGGTTCTTTTTAAACAAAAAATGTATTGGGGCCCTAGAGTCACACTATGTTGTGCTGTGATGCAAATCCTTGGAACATATATGTGTGATCTTATTTTGTTGTTATGTTAATGATATTCCATTTAGATAAACATGTATGGCCATCTATTGTTATCGGATATTGATTGATGTATTTCCACAGTCTCTAGGTTGTGTTATTTTTCATTACTTCTTGGCCCAAAAATTTGTTGAATAGGTGTTGATGACTCAAAATCAAAGGAAATAAGATCATATATTTATATTGTTCTTATGAATGTGCTATTGTGAAATGATTGTAGCTTTGTCTTGAACCTAGTTATTTTTATAGGTTTTCAATTGAAGTTCAAAGTTTATGTACTTTATTTTTTCCTATAAAGTGTCACAAGAAAGTAAAATAACATGAAGAACTCATCATAACCACTGAATTGATATCAAGTCTCTGTATATGTGTATATCTTCTATGTTGAATGCAAATAAACGAATCAGAACACAATTAATATTTCAATAACCTTGAAAATATTTTCATTATCTACGTTCAACATCCATCGTTTGTTCATGAAGGAAAGTTCTCAAATTATGCATGAATCATGTTCAAATTCAACACTGCTTTATATCAAACTAGAAATTTGTTTTGGAATAAGGGTTAAAGGAAAAACTATCAGACAGTAAATGCATTTTGATAGGTTACATTTCCATTGATCCTAAGTTAGATAATTAATGACCCTTGGGTTTGACACGAAGAGTTGAAATATAAAAGTTTCATGAAAAATGAAGAACATATTCTAATTGATTTAAAGGAGCAATTAATAATTCCTTTAAATAAGTCAAAACCTAATGGTTAATTGAGAAATTAAGAATTTAGCCACTAGAATATACAAAATTTTGAAATTTGTCATTTCTTGTAAAACCCATGTAAAATTCAACAAAGAATTAAAGATACTCTTCAAACAACCTTGATAAATTTTGCAAAATTGAAATAAACCATCATACTAATGCCCAAATTTATTTCGGTTAAACAATTCCATCCAATTAACATAATTGTTAAATTATGGTATGTTCTATGCTTAGAGCAGTTTCCCTGTTTTTCTTATTATTATCCATAGATTAGCAATCACATGTATATTTAGTAAAGTGCAGATAGAACATTTAAATGATCAATAGAAAACAAGCCAAGACAAGAGACACAAGATGTGGCGGCTAGCCAGGGACAAACCCCAATATGGGGAACCCTTTGATCAAATCTTCTTTTATCTTCAATAATTCAGCAGAGAGAAATAGTACAAAAATCTGATTTATATCAGTGGTAGCAAACCCTAGATCAGCCCTAAACTAGGGCAGTCAATATCTATCAAACCAGAGGTCAAATCACCTTGATTCTGGTGCCAAAAATTGCAGCCTTCCAAGGAGAATCGGCCATACCAAACTCGCAATCAAGGAGGAGTCCACGCTGGTCAATGCTGGTCAAAGTTCCTTTCTGCAGCTTCAGCCCTAGAAATCTGCATCCTCTTTTCCACACATGTAAGAGAGAGAGCCTTTCTGTGCAGGAGAGAGAAGAGACTCTTTTCTGCGCAGGAGAGAGAGAGATATGTTGTAATAGCCCAAAGTAAATATAAAATTAATTTCCTAATTAAGATCAAAATCAACAAATAAGTACATGTCTATATTACTTGTGATCGATGCCTGCCATATGACAACAAAGTTTTGGAGATGACTCTCCACTCAACTGTAGGCTCAATTGTGCAAGGATTTGCTACAACTGGCCACCTCTGAGCCCTCAATCAACGTACTAATGCCAGTGACTTCTAAGTCTTAGAACACCATTGTCCCAAGAGAATGAAAGATAGAAATTCAGAAAGATGGAATGCAGGCATGCCTCTCATCTCCCTCCCATCTATTAAATAGAACAATATTGAAAGGGAAACCACATGCACACACCCATGTGTCTACATGCAACTTTCTTTTGATTTTTAGTTTTCTGGTTTTATTTCCTTCTTTTTGATAGTTTCCTTTTCTTGTTTTATTTCCTTTTTTATTATAGTGTCCTTGTCTTATTTATTCTTATCTAGAGCTTTAGTATGGTTATTACTATTTTTATTTTTATTATTTTTATTTGTTTTCTTTGTATATATTTTTAATCTTATTTATTATTTAAACATTTATGATTTATTATTTTTATTATTATTAAGTGAATTTATTTATTATTATTATTATTTATCTTATTAATTATTATTTTTGTATTTTTATTATTTTTATTATTTATTAATTATTATTATATTATTATTTATTATTTATTATTAAGGGGAGCCCCAAAGGATAGCTCAATTGGTCAAGCCTTCGTTGCTAAGTACCTTGTCTATTGGGAGGTCACGAGGTCAAATTTCCTCAATGCCCTTGGGGTTAGGCCCAATATATTCCCCAATATATTACTAGCCTTACAACATTCCTTAAATTATTAATATTGGATTTTACATCAATTTGCACCTTTGCCTTACTGTCTCATTATATTCATCTATAGTTAATCATTTGAAGCCCAAAGCCACTATTATCCTTATCATCCAAAAAAAGGTTTCATATACTTTGTGTGCTTGGTAACTCCTTCCATTTCCCATGGTAAAAACTTGATAAATTCTTCTACAAAAGCCTCAGTATCATGAATCCAATACATCCTCTATTAATTGATTTTCTCTTCTCTTATCAATTTATGTGTAGTCCCTCTCAAGGTTTCATTATATAATTCTTTTTCCTAGGCTTCATGTTTGGTGTTTAATATTAGTCTACATAGTCTATATCATTTTCCAACAATTAATCATCATTTTCGTCTTAGTTTATCACTTGACATTCTCATCAATTACAAGTATTCTCAACTTCCAATTTAGACACTTTTAAATCTCCAAGGAATTTTCCTTGCATCTACTTGCAAAGCCATCCAATTCCCATCATACAAATATTCATGGAGTTATTACTTCTATAACCCAATGTTACCATAATTTCATTATCGCCTTTATTAAATTTTTCGTGCATGCTATAGGGAGCATAAAAAAAAAATATCTTCATTCCTTGGCTTCTCCTTAACATATGGAATTTCTTAATGACATGAATTGCTTATTATAACTTTTTGATCTAACCACAAGGTTTCCTACAAACTATAACAAAAGATATTGAAAGAATTGTTTACAAATTTTGACCAATACAAAAAAATAGACACAACCATAACTATCATCATACACAAATTGGACAAAAAAATAATCTTCACCAAGTCAAGAACTCACATCAACTACAAACATAAACCACATTTCACCAATTTCATGATTCATGACTTATGACATTTACGTATAACTTGATTTTTATTTTATTTTGTTTTACTTTTACTATATCCATATAAAGTGTATTCAAATTCTGAAATAATACTTATTTGTAACCATATTGGATACCGTAATTTCACTACTAAAATAAATAATACATTATGAAATGGAATTTGACAAAATATTATGATTAATAACAAAATGCATGATTGGATTTTAAAACAAATCATTCAAGAAATCACTTAGTTTAGAAAATATGGCTACTATTAAATCCTCTAACATTATATATATATATTATATATATATATAATATATATAATATATAGTAAACCATAATTAAATACTTATTTATATTTTCTTATTAACTTATACATTCAGTTCACCATATATATAATATATATATATATAATATATATATATATATAAAGTTATATATTGAATAAATCAGCGTTCTCAAAGGAGAATCAAAATAATAAGAGCCGTCAATAACTCATTGTTGTTGTCATTTCTTAAAGAAGATTTTATTTATTTATTGTGCAAGTTTGATAATGGAAAAGAATTCAAATTTATAGTGGGATGAAATGTAAGTATTTATATGCCACTTCTCCCAGTTATATTGGAATTGATTTTAAGTTGTATCAAATTTACATAAGTTCTATTTCCAACATTAATGCTACAGTCAATCCTAATATAATTTTATGATGATACTCATCCTTTCGTTGTTGCCGCTAACAAGCATATGGTCGTTGTATAGTTTAAGGAATACCTTCATAATCATACTCCTATTTTTATACATTCTAATTCATTAGCGTCATCTTAAACACCTAATTTGGAATATGAACAGTGTGCACAAATTGTAGATTTGACATTATAGGTTGGTTTAAAAAAATTAATAAATCAAATTTGAAGGAATAAAAATGTAATCTCGCTCAGGCAGAATGTGAGATTGCAAATTCCAACCGATTAAAATTTAAGAGTTTGGATAATTTCTTATAATTGAAAACACCAAGTTTTCTTATATGCTTTCTCCAAGGCAAAATCCTACTCATCATCAGCCAAAGCAAACAGGGAAAAAACAAAGAATTTCATTGAAAACCCACTATAAAATGGTGTAGGATTTAAATGTTTCTTCATCTTATTGTATGGGAAATGGATGGTGAAACGATTTTAACGTGCATGAATATAAGACACGACAACTTCAACTGTAAGATACCATAAGTAAAATTGGATGATGCAAGCACTTACGAGAAAGCTGGTTTAGATTTGCTCAGGCACCGATATTAATGGATTGTAGGTTTGAAACGGTCATTATTAAGAAATTACTTAATTTTCAAAATGAAACACAACTCACGATTCAAATAAGCTTTCCTCTCCGATCCGATCATCCAGCTGGCAGACATGGATACTAATGGATTGTTACAGGTTTCAATCCTCATTATTAAGAAACTCTATCAATTTTCAAAATTAAGCACAGCTCATGAATCGGATAAGCATTCCCTTCCCTTTCCAATTTGATCATGCAGCTGGCCTAGCAGCTTCACGACCTCCAATCAACTGCTTTACTGTGACAGTGCTGGAGCAGTTGATTGATGTATTAAATTAGTCTTTTTAATAATGATTTGTTTTTTAATTATGGAAAATTTTGTAAGCATTTATTTTTTAGGCTAACTACAGCGTTTGATTTAAGATAGAGATTGACTAAAACACAGAACACCCAGTATCAAAATCTAGATATTCAATTTCATAATTCTTTATCATTAAAGCAACAGACTACAATTTTAACAATCCATCTTCTAATTATAAGAATCCGTAAAAAAACCCCAACAGATTTGTTAAGGAAAAGTCCAAAATATAAGAATTGTTAGTCGCACGACTACTGGTGATAGTATTAACTGAGAAGAATCAAGAAAGTTGTTGCAAGTAAACCCTGCTTCTGTGAGAGCATATATATATATATATATATATATATATATATATATATAATATATATATATATATACTCCTACTGTTAGATATAGATTCAACTGAGATTTAAGGTCGCTTTGGGTTTGCTTTTCAATTAAAATATTTTTATGACCTTTGATTTTATTTTCAATAAAATAATATTATTGATAATTATTGTAAACAATAATAAAAAAAATGATAATATGATTTTTCTCCATAATTTTTTTTTTTGGAAAATATTATCTCATGAAAGTAATAAATATCAAGAAATAATCAAAATTCTCTACATTAAAATGCCCATATGCCCTAAGTGTTTGAGCCTTGCTCTGATACCATATGTAACATCCCAAAGTAAATATAAAATTAATTTCCTAATTAAGATCAGAATCAACAAATAAGTACATATCTATATTACCTGCGATCGATGTTTGCCAGATGACAACAAGGTTTTGGAGACGACTCTCCACCCAACCGTAGGCTCAATTGTGCAAGGATTTACTACAACTGGCCACCCCCGAGCCCTCAATCAACATACTACTGCCAGTGACTCCTAAGTCTTAGAACACCATTCTCCCAAGAGAATGAAAGATAGAAATTCGGAAAAATGGAATGTAGGCATGCCTCTCATCTCCCTCCCATCTATTAAATAGAACAATATTGAAAGGGAAACCACATGCACACACCCATGTGCCTACATGCAACTTTCTTTTGATTTTTAGTTTTCTTGTTTTATTTCCTTCTTTTTGATAGTTTCCTTTTCTTGTTTTATTTCCTTCTTTTTGATATTTTCTTTGTCTTATTTATTCTTATCTAGAGCTTTAGTATGGTTATTACTATTTCTATTTTTATTATTTTTATTTATTTTTCTTTGTATATATTTTTAATCTTATTTATTATTTAAAATTATGATTTATGATTTTTATTATTATTAAGTGATTATTTATTATATTTATTATTTTTATTATTAATTTTATTTTTGTATTATTTATTATTTTTATTATTTATTATTTATCATTAAGGGGAGGGATATTACATATGTGATGAAAAGTGAAGTGTGCAAATGAGGAGAATGCTCGTATTTATATGCAAAATGGTGGGGTTGAATAGACATGGTTGTTGGGTTTTTGAGCCTACATATGTTGCTGGCCGACCTTGACAATTTTTCCATAATCAAAATAAATTCATATCTTCATAAATACTTGTCAGAATCGGATGATCTTTAGATCAATCCTACACCTCTCGACGAGAGGAATCTAGGAAAAATATCAACATCCATAAATAAGGTGACCCACATGAAGTTTGGCCTTAGTTGCTAATTTTAACACTCCCTCTCAACTAGGGAGAACTTCATCTACAATCAGTCTGACCGTCACTGTTGTCCATCCATAAAATGCACTGTCCTGTATGGCTTGACCCTACTTGCTCTGCTCTTCTTTGCTTTGTTTTTCTATGCTATGCTTTGCTTTGCTCTCCTTTGCTCGAATTATGAAGAAGAAGAAATGGTCGAGGATGTATCACACCAACCTCCACTGACCTGAAGTTAGTCTCAGAGTGTGTACCACTCTCACTGGTCCCAGATTAGTATCATTGTTCCCAGATCAATGGAGGCCATCCAAGCAGAAATGATCGAGGATGTATCATACCATCCTCCACTGACCTGAAGTCAGTCTCAGAGTGTGTACCACTCTCATTGGTCCCAGACTAGTATCATTGATCCCAGATCAATGGAGGCCATCCTAGCATAGGGATTACAATAGATACAACGATGTTTCCATCGATAGAACTACTATGGTCCTTATCCTCATTTCCATTCTCATTGATCAGATGTGAGGTAATTCCCATGAGTCCTAGACTGCATGGGTAGGATGCCTCAACAGGAGAACTAATCATCCTGTCCACTGGAGAATGAATCATCATGTCTAGTGGATGCCACAGAGAACTAATCATCCTGGCCTACAGGAGAATGAATCATCTTGTTCCACAATCGCCATGGAGAACGAATCATCCTAGCCCACAGGCAAACTAATAATCCTATTCCATAGTCACCACGGGATGTCACAGGGGAAGGTTGAACCTTTTTCCTTGTACAAAGTGCACCAACAGGGGATGGTGAGTCACCCTATGGTCATATCTCGCGCCAAGAAGTACCCCGCGCCCCTTGGAGTTCCCAGAGCTCAGTACATCATACTTGACCCTCATCAGAGGGTCTCTGAATGACACCAAGTCGTTCTCGGAAAGTCAAGAATATGACCTTTCCTAGGGGCTTTGTTAGAATGTCGGTGACCTGTTCATCTGTACGGATATGTTGGAGCCTTATTGCTCCTCGCTGCACCATATCTCGAATATAGTGGTACTTGATATCGATATACTTGGATCGATCATGAAACATGGGATTTTAGGATAAACGGATCCCACTCTAGTTGTTGCATAGAATCACGGTGGTATCCAATGTAAATCCAAACAGCTCACTGAAGAGCTTTCGCAACCAGACTGCCTCACAGGAGGCCATGCTAGCAGCAATGTATTCTGCCTCGGCAATGCTCAAAGCCATCGACTTCTGCTTCCTACTCATCCAGGATATCGAGGCAAATCCCAAAGAGAAATAGCACCCGAAGGTGCTTTTTCGGTCCTCCACATTGCCTGCCCAATCAGCATCAATATACCCAAGTAGTCTCACATTTCCAGTAGTGTATCTTAATCTATGAGTGATTGTGCCATGAAGATATCTCAGCAGATTCTTGGCACCAATCCAATGTGAGTGGCGAGGCTCAACCATATGTTGACTCAAAGCATATATCCAGATGGGAGTTCACTAAGAACATTAATGCTCTGACGAGCTGTCAATACTCGGTAACATTTTGTAAAATAGGTCTAGCAACACTACCGCTTAACTTCTTAAAGTTAAACTCTATTGGGGTAGTTAGGGGCTTGTAGTCTACCACGCCCTTTCTAGTATCTTCACCACATACTTTCCTTGAGATAGGAAAATATCCCCTGGTTTCTGCCAGACTTCGAGTCCTAGGAAATAGTGCATGAGTCCTAGATCTTTTATCTCGAATTCAGAAGCCAGCTTCCTCTTACATTTGTGAATGAGAGGGTCTTCACCTGTTAGAAAGATGTCGTCAACATAAAGCACCAGTATGAGAGGCTTGTCATCTATAATCTTAAAGTAAAGGTTAGGGTTGGCTTCACTTCTAGTGAATCCCAACTTCATCAAGTAGTTATGGATCCTCTCATACCATGCTCGGGGTGCTTGCTTTAGCCCATAGAGGGCCTTCTTCAACCTACACACATGATATTCTCGATCATAAATCTCAAATCCTTCAGGTTGCTCCACATAGACCTGCTCTTTATTCAAACCATGTAAGAATGCAGTCTTGAAATCCATCTGATGTAGGTTCCATCCTTGCGAAGCAGCAAGGGCTATGATCGAGCGGATGGTGGTATATCGGGCAACAGGAGCAAATATCTCATCATAATCTATACCTTCCTTCTGGGAGAAGCCACGAGCTTCAAAACGAGCCTTATACTTTTCCGTACTTCCATCAACTGCATGATTTATCTTGTAAAGCCATTTTGAAGTGAAAATTGTCTTGTCTTGGGATCTGGGGACCACATCCCAAGCATGGTTCTTCATAATAGACTCATATTCTTCGGTCATCACATCCTTCCATACTTGATGCTTGATGGCATCTGTGAATGATGAAGGCTCATTTTGAATGATCGTGCTCATGATGGTCAGGTATCCCTGATACATGTTCAGCTTCTTACTTTCACAAAAGGTTCCTCGGGGAGCTGTGTGTCCTTCAGCATCATCAAGTTCCCCTAACCCATGAAGGCCTCTTCCTTGAATAGGAAGGCCCAGGCGGTGGAGGATCAATAGGATCCAAGGGTTCTTCCACATTGGGCATTGTCTCATCTTCTTTTTCTTTTGGTTCCCTAGTGTCAGCTTCTTGAGAGCTCCTCAAAGTAGGAAGATTGTCCACCTTGCTAAGGGCCATGTCTTTGTCAAAGGTGACATCATGACTAATCTCGACTTTCCTTTGACTAGCTACATAAATTCTATATCCCTTAGTATTTTCACTATAAGCCACAAAGATTCCTTTCTTTCTAGATGCACCCAATTTATTCCTTTTCTCTTTTAGCACATGAAAGTATAGAGGGCTTCCAAAAATTCTAAAATGAGATACGTCAGGTTTCTTATAGGTGAAAATTTCTTCAGGAGTTTTGGAACCCAATGCTTGATGAGGGCATCGGTTGTAGTGCCTGCTCTAGTTGACTGATAGTGATATGACACTAACATTTATTTGGCCCTAAGGTCCACACATTATTCTTTGAGGACCTCAGGTTGAGGATTCGGGCACATGACACTATTATTAGTGATTGAGATATTCATGGTTGTGATGTTTATGTATGCTTTCCATTGATATTATGACAGCATGAATGGTTACGTATCTTATCTATCGGTATTATGATGATTGTAACATTAAATAGTTAACTTTGGTCTCTATTTGAATTTATGATGATGAGGGTAGTAAAGGATATGTATGCTCTCTATTAAAAGCATGATGATGAATAAATTTGATGGATAGGTATATTTCTATTGATGTTACGATATTGATAGCTTAATGAATATGTATGTTTCCACTGATGTTAATGATGATGGCCATGATGGATGTGTCCCCTATGTTACCTACTTTCATTAGTTTGGGCTTACAATGAACAATGATGTGAATGACTAGGAGTTATTAATGATGTTGTTATGACAATGACTAACATTGAGAAACCTTGTTACTGATGACTATTGAGTATGGCAGGAAACCTTCAGAGGCACTCACATATGACGAGTTGACGACCCCTAGTTTGATGAAAAATTATATTATTTTATCTTTGAAATTTTAAGTCGATTTTGAAACCTGCCATATATGTTTATCTATATTCTGATGATATGTTAATGGTTGCAGGCACAGATTAGTTGCTTGACCGAATGACTCACATGCGGGTGATGGGGTTATGTAGGTGGATGGAACTACATGGGAGGGGTGGGACAGTGTCCCTGATCTCACCCACTAGCACTCCTGTCGTGACTTGGGTTGGAAGGGTTGGAACACCTTCGCCTTGAAGATCACGATGCCATGAGAGCAGGTCCCAAAGTTGGGTCGCTCATGAGGATTTTACCAGGGGGCACACATAAAGGTGGATTCCTTGATTCCCAACACTATTAGTCTCACTATAGCAGGCAACATAAGAGATGATAGTGGTCTATGACGTTGCATCTATACTTTCCCCTCGTAGTCACTTAATGCTTGAAGGGCAAGTGGTGTGGCACCTTTGGAACTTCAAGGGAATTTCTTGAAGGGCACGACCAACTTGGCACCCTTGGCATCACAAATAAACTATTAGGCATGGCACCCTTGGAACTTCAAGGGAAGTTCTTGAAAGGCACGACCAAACTTGGCACCCTTGGAATCATTAAAAATAAATTAAATAATAAATATAGTCAAGGAATGAAAACTAGCTAAATTTACATCAAGGATAAATGATGTTACAAACCGAGGTAATTAAATCAAAAATAAAACTTGGGTTAAGAGGATCATAGGAAGAAATAAAATAGATTACCTTAAAAACTCTACCCTTCCCATGTTGGAAAATACTAGGTAGATTATGTGGTTTATTAGGTAAAGGGGAAAGAATGGGACATCATTAGTAGGATAAAGATTAATCCTAAACTAATTAAACCTAATTAAGAAAAGAGGAAGGTGAATTGAAATAAGAATAATAAATTAAATGTAGAGAAATGTAGAGAACCTCCATGTGGCAAAAACCAACATAAAAATATCCATCTAAGAGATAACCTGAGTTAAATTAGGGAGTAGATAGGGGATCAAATCTTGACTTATTCATGGACTTTAATTAATGAACACAAATTAAGGAATAAAAGGGGGGGGGGTGGATAAAAGAGGCAACTAAACGAGAAGAAATAGGAATCTTGTTGAGGTAGGAAAAGTATTAGTTCTTAAATAAAAATTAAGTAAATAATTTTGGGAGACCCTTGATGAGAGAGTGACACATGGGTGGGTGAATAATCAAGCTATTGAATTATAAAAAAATAATTAATTATGTATGACATGCCAAGTGTCACCTATGAGGACTCCTATAAAACAAGGGACAAGCCATGGGAGAAGGGACTTTTTTTGGGAACCCTATCGTTGGATGGATGACGTTATGTTAGAGCAGTGATTATGAAACTATAGTGAGTTTGGTGAGGTAGAGGAATTTAGAGAGGGGCCTCTTGAGCCAAGGAGTGCTCTCCTCTACCAGCTAGTGCATTCCTCCATTGTATAATCCCATTGCAGCTCGGGGGTCCTCAGGGAAGAAGAGTACCCAAGGAGTAGGCTGGGAGGTTAACCGGTGGGTCTTTGCACTCGGATCAAGTACGTTGTCATTCATTCGCGGAGGTGACTGGCAACAAGGGAATACCAGTAACAGCAACGCAAGTGGAGTCTTGCCTTCTGGTGAATGGTACATATGTGTTTCAATACTATTGATCTTAGTTAAATGTGTGTAAATGTTGTGATATGTTTTCTGAAATGAGTTTCAGGAAATTGTTAGACAGTGCTGATTAAATTTGAATTTCCAATGTGTTTCTCTTCTGGTTGTATTTTGTTGTGATTTATATATATATATATATATATTATATATTATATATATATATATATACTAGAAGATTATGCACCTTACACTACCATTCGTACTGCTTGCATAATTTCAAGTATCATAGCAGTTAAGTATAGAAGGGCTCCAATTGTTAACCTGTAATGAGTTACATCTATGGAGGGGAGTCATCATCTTTGCTTAATTTGCAATTAGTGGTCATAGGTGTGCTCATGGGTGCACAGTCTTCCATTCCATATCTTTTAAGCGTGTCTTTAAGATATTTGGCTTGAGATATGAACATGCTTGCCACGGTTTGAGATACTTGTAGTCCAAGGAAGTAAGATAACTCTCCTATCATCGACATATCAAACTCTTTTGACATATTTTTGGTAAATTCATGGCTCATCTCATCATTATTACTAGCAAAAATCAGATCATAAACATAGACAAGTGTGACTAGTAACTGATCCTCATCCGTCTTTATGTAAAGATTACTTCCTGCCACCCCCTTCTTGAAGCCTTGTTGTTGTAGATAGTGATCCAATCTTGCGTACCAAGCTATAGGAGCTTGTTTCAACCCATATAATGCCTTTTTCAACCTACAAACAAAGTCTTTGCCTTCTGCTAGATTAAACCCTTCTAGTTGCTCCATATAGACTTCTTCCTTGAGTTCCCCATTCAAAAATGCTAATTTTGCATCCATTTGATAGATTTTAAATCCTTTTGAGCAAGAAAATGCCAAGAAAATCTTGATAGCTTCCACACGAACTACTGGTGCAAAGGTTTCTTCAAAGTCAATTCGTTCAATTTGTGAATAGCCTTTACAAACAAGTCTTGCCTTATTTCTGATGATTTGTCCATCTTCATTCATTTTGTTTTTGAACACCCACTTGGTTCCAATTATATGTTTATCCTTTGGACAAGGTACCCGCTCCCATGTCTCATTCTTCTCGATTTGAGACATTTCTTCTTCCATGGCTTTTACCCAGTGAGGATCCTTACTGGCTTGAGTAAATGTTTCTAGTTCTATCATGGATAGAGGAGCAACATCATTTTTCTTTGGTGTACTTGTCATCCTTCTTTGGGTTTGCATCCCTTCATCTATATTGCCAATAATCTGCTCTTTTGGGTGATGTTTTTAAAGAAACTTCATCTTTGAAGGGGTTTGAGATGGTTCTTTTTCCTTGTGTTTTTCTTGATCTTTTTCTTCTTTTTCAGGTTTTTCTTCAATGAGAGGGTCAACTTCATGTTCTTCAATTTCTTTTTCCGAAAGGTCTTCATCAATCTTCACATCAATGCTTTCCACTATTTTCAGTAGTTAATTATTGTAGCACTTGTAGGCTTTGCTCCTTATACAATATCCAAGGAATATCCCTTCGTCAAGCCGAGAATCAAATTTTCCTAGTGAGCCATCATTGATTTTTATGAAGCACTTGCTTCCCAAAATCTTGAAGTATTTGAATGAATCAGGTATTCCTTTCCATAATTCATAAGGAGTCTTCTCATTATTTGGCCTTAGTTGAGTTCGATTCAAGGTATAGACAGTTGTTTTGACTGCTTCTCTCCAGAATTTTGGCTTCAAGTCAGCTCCTATTAACATTGTTCTTGCCATTTCTTGAACTGTTCAGTTTCTTCTTTCAAGTAACCCATTTTGCTTAGGTGTTCTAGCAGCAGAGTGTTCTCTTTTGATTCCATGTACTTTACATAATTCATCAAATTCTTTTGATGTGAATTCTCCCCCTCTCTTTGTTCTGAGACATTTAATATTAGAGTCCTTTTCATTTTCTACAAGAGCTTTAAGATTCTTAAAACACTCAAATGCTTCGGATTTATATTTTATGAAATATACCCACATCATTTTAGTATAGTCATCAACAAATAAAGCAAAGTACCTTTCTCCTTGGAGTGTCGGAGTTCTAGTTGGTCCACATAAGTCAACATGGATGATCTCCAAAGGCTTTGATGTAGAAAACTCCTTGGTCTTGTGGTTGGTTCTAGTTTGCTTTCCATGTTGACATGGACCACATACTCCTTGATTTAGCTTGAATAACTTTGGGATGTCTCGTACTGCATTAATCTTGTTGATATTGATCAAGTTTTTGAAGCTTGTATATACAAGTCGCTTGTGCCACAGTCAACTTTCATCTGTTTGACTTAAGTAACATTTATCTTCTTGAATTTGTTCAGAATTTAGATGTTGTCTGGTGTTCTAACCCCTTTTTCCACAAGTTCCCTTGAGGAAGAGTTCCTTATTTCACAATATTTAGTGCTAAAGAAAACATTATGTCCTTGATCACAAATTTGGCTAACACTCAAGAGATTGTGTTTGAGCCCATTTACTAGCAAAGCATTTTGAGCCTTTCCTTTTCCATTAAGAAGGGTAACAGTTCCTTTTCCAGCAATTTTGGCAAATCCACTTCCAAAGGGTACATTTCCTTCTTTTTGTTCAATGAGACAAACTTCCTTTTGTCCCCTGTCATGTGTCTGGAGCACCCACTATCCACAAACCAATGAATTTCATCATTGTGAGCACATAGAGCTAGGCCACATTTATCTGTGTTGGGATTCTCATTTTTTGCTTTTCTTCTTTTGAGGGGGCAATTTTGTTCATTGTGTCCATTATCATTACATAATGAGCACATTGGATCAAATTTGGCCAAGGGATCAAAAGAGTTGTAGGTCTTTACTTGTCCCTACCCTTTGGGACCATATGGTTTGTTTATTTGATCCTTCAATTTTGGTGTTTCATTCTTATGGGCCATGCAATGTCTAGCTTGATGACCAAAAATTTTACAATAAAAACAATGCCCTAAAAATATAGTTGTGTACTTGTTTTAATAGCCATGATTTGAATCAACATTCTTCCTTGGAGTTACTCTCTCTTCATTCTTTGGATTTAAGATGGGCCTTTGATGAAATAATCTTTCTTCTTTTGTGTTGTTGGAAAGTACATCGACATAGCATTTTGCATTATTCTTAGTACTTGATGATTATTCTTTAAAACCTATCCCAGATTTTTCATGTTGAGGTTTTTTATTATTTAGGATAGTGTTAAGAATTTGAGAGCTCTCCCAACTCTTTTTGACTTGCTCCAGTTCCTTCCTCAGAGATACTATTTTGGCTTCACGTTCTTCACAAACTTCTTCTTTTTCTTTTAGCTTATTTTTCAAGAGGTCTTCCCTTCTTCTTGTTTCCTCGTTTTCTACCTTGAGAGAGATGATTTTATTTTGTAATTTCTCATTTTCTTCAACGGCACTTATTAACAATTCATCTACATTTCCTTCTAGCCCTGAATCATCATCATTTGTAAATGCCATGAATAATACTTCTTGGCTTCCAGTATGGTCATTTTCTTCATCTGATTCTTCATTACCTCCTTTGTGGTGAGGGACCTGATTAGTTGATTTCTTTTTTATGACTACAAATGCATCTTCATTGGACTCATCTTGCTTAGAGAAGAAATTCTTCTTATTTAACCCTTTCTTTTTGTATACCATCCTTTTAGAATTTTCCTTACCATCACTATCATGCTTATGGGGACATTTTGCAGCATAATGACCTACTTTTCCACATTTTAAACAAATAAGAGGGTACTTACCTTTCAGCTTAGATCCTTTCTTTAGTCTTCGTATAAATTGAGCCAATTCGGATTCAACATCGGAGTCATCACTACTGGCATTCCATTATGTTAAATTATGGTATGTTCTATGCTTAGAGCAGTTTACTTATCTTTCTTATTATCATCCACATATTAGCAATCACATGTACATAAGTAAAGTGCAGATAGAACATTAAACGATTAACAAAAAGCAAGCCAAGACAAGTGACACAAGATGTGGTGGCTAGCTGGGGACAAACCCCAATATGGGGAAACCCTTTGATCAAATCTTCTTTTATATTCAATAATTCAGGAGAGAGAAATTGTATATAAATCTGATTTACATCAGCAGTAGCAAACCCTAGATCAACGGCATCAGTATCATTGGCATCAGTCGGCATCATCATCACCGGCATTAGCATCATCGGCATCACCGACATCATCGACTTCACTGGCATCATCAGCATCACCGGCATCATCGGCTTCACCGGCATCATCGGCTTCACCGGCATCATCGGTAAACTAGGGAAGACAATATCTTACAAACCGATCGTCGGATCGGCTTGATTCCTTCACCAAAAAATGCGGCCTTCTGAGGAGAGTCAGATCCACCTATAATATAGTTTAGAGAGGGAGAAAGATGGTCAACGCTGGTAAAACTTTTGATCTGCAATTGCAACCCTAAATCTATGTCCTTCCTTCCACACATGTGAGAGAAGAGTCTCTTTCTGTGCAGTAGGAGAAGAGCCTCTTTTCTGCACAGGAGAAAGAGAGAGAGAGAGAGAGAGAGAGAGAGAGAGAGATGTGATGAGAGAGTGTGTCCAAATGAGTAAAAAACCTCTTGTATTTATACACAAATTTTGGTGATTGAATAGATGCGACTGTTGGGCTTCTGAGCCTACATGAGTTGCTAGTTGGCTTGATAATTATTCCATAATCAAAATAAATTCATATCTCCATAAATACTTATCGGAATCGGATGACCTTTAGATCAACCCTACATCTCTCGACGAGATGAATCTAATAAAAATATTATCAGTGATGAATAAGATGACCCACATGGAGTTTGGCCCTAGTTGCCAATTTTAACACTCCCTCTCAACTAGGGAGAACTCCATCTGCAATATGTCTGTTGGTCGCTACTATTCATCCATCAAATGCTCTGCCCTGTATAGCTTGACCCCTGCTCTACTTTGCTCTATCTTGCCTGATCTGCTCTGTTCTGTTCTCTCTACTCTTGTTCTATTCTGCTTTGCTCTTGTTCTATTCTGCCTTGTACTAATATGCTTTGCTCTACTCTATTATACTTTTCTCTGCTTTGTCCGATTTATGAAGAAGAAGAAATGATCGAGGATGTATCATACTGACTCAAAGTTAGTCTCAGAGAATGTACCACTGGTCCAAGACCAGTCTCAACTGACCCGAAGTCAACGTCATAGTGGGTACAACTCCTACCACTGGTCCCAGACCAGTATCATCCTCCACTGACTCAAAGTTAGTCTCAGAGTGCGTACCACTAGTCCCAGACCAGTCTCAACCAACCCGAAGTCAGCATCATAGTGGGTACAACTCCTACCACTGGTCCCAGATCAGTATCATTGATCCCAGATCAATGAAGGTCATCCTAGCATAGGGAGTATGGTAGATACAACGATGCGTCCATCGGTACAACTATGGTCCCTATCCTCATTTCCCTACTCATTGATCAAATGAGAGGTACTTCCCATGAGTCCTAGACTACATGGGTAGGATGCCTCGATAGGAGAACTAATCAATCCTGTCCTCACAGGAGAACTAATCATCTTGCTACACAATCGTCATGGACAACACATCATCCAGACCTTACAGGAGAACTAATCATCCTGCTACACAAGAGAGTGAATCATATTGTCCACAGGAGAGCGAGTCATCCTAGCCACAGGAGAGCGAATCATCCTTTCTCACTAGAGAGTGAATCATCTTGTCTCACAAGAGAGTGAATCATCTTGTCCACAAGAGAGCGAATCATCTTGTCCACAGGAGAGTGAATCATCCTGTCTCATAGGAGAGCGAAATCATGTTGTCTCACAAGAGAGCGAATCATCTTGTCTCATAAGAGAGCGAATCATCTTGTCCCAGTGCACACCACCATGGGAGGGTGAGTCACCCTGTGGTCGTATGTTGCTCCAGTAAGAATCGCAAGCCCCAAGAGCTCCCAGAGCTCAATGTATACAACATGCAGGACCCTTTACAAGGGTCTCTCAACGACTCCAAGTTGTTCGGGAAAATCATAGATTTGACCTTTCCTGGGGCTTTGTCAAAATGTCAGCGATCTGTACATCCATCTCAATGCGATGGAGCCTCCTTGCTCATCGATTTACCATATCCCAGATAAGACAGCATCTGATGTTTATCTGTTGGAGCAACATTGAATACAGGATTCCTCTATAATCGAATCCCACCTCTGGTTGTCACAAAGAATCACAGTGGTATTCATCATGTGTAAAAACAGCTCACTAAAGAGCTTCCACAACCAGATTGCCTCACAGGAGTCCATGCTAGTAGTAATGTATTATGCCTTGGCGGTGCTCAGAGCCACCGACTTCTGCTTCCTGCTCATCCAGGATATCGAGGCAGATTCCAAAGAGAACTAGCACTGAGAATTGCTCTCGACACTGCCTGCTCACTCTGCATTCAAATAATCATGCAGTTTCATATTTTCGGCAGTGTATCTCAACCCATGAGAGATTATGCCCTGAAGACATCTCAAAAGATTCTTAGCATCAATCCAGTCAGGCTCAACCAAATATGAGCTCACCATGCTCACTACAAAACACATGTCCAAACGGAGGTTCACCAAGAACATCAACGTGAATGAGTTTATGAAACTCAGAGGCATTTCTCAAATCTGGTCCAACATCACTACCATATAACTTCTGAAACTTAAGATCCTCGAGGTAGTCACAGGCTTGTAGTCCACCATACCGAATCTTTCCAATATCTTCAACACATATTTTCCTTGAGATAGGAAAATTTCCCTTGGATTCTGCCAGACTTAAGTCCTAGTAAATAGTGCATCAGTCCTAGGTCCTTCATTTCAAATTCAGAAGCCAAGTCCCTCTTACATTTGTGAATGAGAGGGTCTGCACCAGTTAAGAAGAGGTCATCCACATACAGCACTAGTATGAGAGGTCTATCATCTTCAACCTTAAAGTAAAGGTTAGAGTCGGCTTCACTCCTGGTGAATCCCAGCTTCATCAAGTAGCTTCTGATCCTCTCATACCATGCTCGGGGTGCTTGCTTCAGCCCATAGAGAGCCTTCTTCAACCTGCATACATGAGATTTTCAATCATGAATCTCAAATCCTTTGGGTTGCTCCACGTAGACCTCTTCTTTGATCGAATCATGCAAGAACACAGTCTTGACATCCATCTGATGTAGGTTCCATACTTGTGAAGCCGCAAGGGCTATGATCGAGCGGATGGTGATATATCTGGCAACAAGTGCAAATATCTTGACATAGTCTATACCTTCCTTCTGGGAGAAGCCACGAGCGACAAAACAAGCCTTATATTTTTCCGTACTTCCATCTGCTACATGCTTTATCTTGTAAAGCCATTTAGAGGTGACAACTATCTTGTCCTGGGGTCTCGAAACTACTTCCCAGACATCATTCTTCCAAATAGACTCATATTGTTCGGTTATAACATCCTTCCATACTTGATGCTTGACGGTATCTGAGAATGATGAAGGTTTATTTTGTATGATCGCGCTCATGATGGTCAGGTATCCTTGATACCTATTGGGCTTCTTATTTTCATGGAAGGTTCCTCAGGGTGCAGTGTGACCTTCAGCATCATCAAGTAGTCCCCTAATCCAATAGGGCCTCTTCCTAGAAGAGGAAGGCTCAGGTGGATCAATAGGATCCATGGGTTCTTCCACATTAGGCATTGTTCCGTGATCCTTTTCTTTCGGTTCCTTGGTGTTGGCTTCTTGACAACTCCTCAAAGTCAGAAGATTTTCCACCTTGCTGAGGGCCATATATTTGTCAAAGGTGACATCATGACTAATCACGACCTCCCTTTGGCTGACTACATTTATTCTTAGTCATTAGTATTTTCACCATAGCCCATGAAGATTCCTTTCTTTCCAAATGTGTAGAAATTTGAATAATATAACACTTATTCACAGAGATTATCTTAATTATACATTATTTGCAAAATGCATGCATAATACATAACCTCCTCTACCATTGATCATCAATGTGCGAAATTAAAAACAATCGCATGCACACATTGAAACATCAATCACACATATCAACACAGTATGTAATGGGGAAAGCATACAGCTGAAAACCCCCAACTATCTGTTTATTATAATGATAGAGAACATGTAACAATACATAATACAATACTCCTCACAAGTACTCAGTACTATCTCCACATGCTACACACAAACTAGCTCAGATTTGAACAAGCCACGGGTTCAAATCTCCTCCACTGTTTGCTTGCCTCTACTGCGCAATCCAAGTTGAGAATAGATCATATCCAAGTTCAAATTCCCTTGGATTATACTACGTAATCCTCATTGGCAATCTCAACCAATGATTGTGCAAAAATCATGCACAGCTATAGTCACAATTGATAGTAGTCTCACCCTTTCACCCACCTCTAACACTTGTCTCCACTGAACTGTCCATGCACTGAGTTAACTGATGTATTCTTGAGTCGATTTATGAGTTAATAATTAGTGAATTAATTAATAATTAATTCACACCACTCATCACTAGTGTATTTGTCAGTTAGACTAAATACAACTAGTTCAACTAAGTCAAACTGAACACAACCCCATCAACTCCCTCAATCAACTCCACCAAACTCAATCACTTGAGTTCTAACTGAAGTCCATCATGCAATAGCTCAACTAACCCATAGGAAAAGCGTATTTCCTTCTGGCAGTAGCATGTGCCACATTCGTAGCTCGAACTAAAGTGTTGCAAGAGGATAAGATAATGTTTATAGTCCAAATATTATTAAGAGCTAATAATATTCGACTGTTCTATTTTTTGACTGGCAATCTAAAAATAGACTCCGCCCATATGTCTAAAAATAGAGGTCCATCTATTTTTACCAACATGACCAATCATCCATAAATAGCATCCTGCAACTCATAGACCATGATCCATATGTCTAAAAATAGACATAGTCTAAAAATAGACTTTGGTCAAAAATAGCCTGCAGGCCCACTTAGTGAAGGCGACTTCTTTTCACTAAGCTCCATCATCTTGTTGCATTTTCAACAGAAGAGATACAACACATGATCCAGCTCATAAAATTGACATTGAATCCCAAGTGCATGAGCAACATCCAGATATATAACCAATTTTCTTTGTCAAAAGCTTTCAATAAGTCAATGTTTAATATCATACCTTTCCATTTTGTTATTTTTAGGCATGCAACTCCAATAGCTTCATATATTTTTTTTTTATCCAAAAAGGTAAATTTCTCATAAGAGATGTGTTAGAGAATGGGTCAAATCCTATTGGCAATGATTTTAGCTATGATTTGTAAATATAATTACATGGTGAAACAAGTCTGAAGTCATTGAATGATTTTGGTTCATCAATCTTAGGAATGAGGACAATGAAGGTTGTGTTAAAAGTGTCACACATTCTCACCAATATTTTGCATTCCTCAACGACTTTCAATAAATCTGGCGTGATCATCTCATATAAGCCTAGGAAGATTTCGATTGGTTTGTCATTTGGCCTAGGACTTTTGTCTTTATTGAACCATCGCAGAGTCCCTTCCAATTCTCCTGAATTGACCAAAGCCATAAGCTCTCTATTGTTATCCTCATCAACAAAACAACGAAAGAATCTAGAAATTGGCATGATTTCAGCTAATGTGAAATGTCGAGGAGCCGAGAAGAGTGATCTAGAATGTTGAGTCCCCATATTAGCAAGGTCCCTAAAATTAGATATCTTAACTCCATTTTCGTCCTCCAGCGACCAAATGGTGTTAATGGCCTTCCTACCTTTGGCATATTGTTGAAATTTTTTTGTATTGTCATCTTCAGTCGGTAACCAAATTGCTCTACTCTTAAGCCTCCATGCTTCCTCTCTATATTCTAGCGATAATCTTCTTTCTACTTCGAACTAAATAACCCACTTTTAAGATTCTATAGAATCATAGCCTCTGCCACCAGGCTGCTTTAAGAGCTCCAGTTCAGTTTCAGTGTGTTTTAGTGATTCCTCATCCCTCTTCTTCCTTTTTCGTGCCCACTCAATATTCTTTCTCTTAAGCCTTCAAAGATTATCGACAAATTTCCTAGCCACAAAAAGCTCTCCCTCATTGGTGCATGTTCTCCAAGTATCCCGAACCAAATCCCAAAACTCCTCCTCCTTCAACCAGATCGCATTGAACTTAAAGGGAGCCCATTGCTTATTAAAGTTGTTAGACATCTCCAAGTAGATGGGGTGATTATTAGATATACCTCTTGTCCCCACCCATTATCTGAATAAAGGTATGGCTTGTGTCAAAGCTTCCTTCACTAAGAATTGATCAAGTCTTTGAGAAAGCATGGCTTTGCCTACTCTTTGATTCCTCCAAGTGGGCAATATCATGGACATATAATATCTATCAAATTGTATTTGGCTATCAACTATGTAAAGAAATCTGAGAGTGAGTCCACATGGGCGTGATCTCCCCAGATTTCCGATATGCCCAAGGAGAAATTAAGGTCCCCCCTAGGATCAGGTTGTCCACTTTCATGAATGAACGCTCCATCAAATTATTCCAAAACTCAACTCTTCCATTGCAAATCCCATATACATTGATGATCTGAAGTTCTATGCCTAATTCTTCTAAGAATATGTCGACGGAAATAATGCCTTCCCCTCCCCAGGTACTTAAAATATTGATGGATTTTCTTTTGGCCCCAAGAAACCACCAGAACGGCCCCGGGCATCAATGGATGAAAATTTCCAATCCTATAAACACATTTTCTAGCACATTTATAATGTGAAAGTTGTGTCTAAGGGTTTCTTGCAAGAAGATAATATCCAAATTGTCCGATGAGATCAAACGCTTCAAAGCTAGTTTTTTGGGGTCACTAGCTAGCCCATGACAGTTGAATGAAAGCCACTTCATTAGGGACTAGAATCTGGGGAGTGCTTTGCTATAAGAATCCCATCTAAAGATAATTGGTACCCAACAAGAATATCTTAGCTAGCATTATGAATGGCTTTAGAGATGTTGGTTAACGACCTCTGGGAATCTTTGGCAATTTAGAGGGAGAAAGGGCGCTTAAACCAAGTCCAGAGTTCTGCTGGCATGGAGAGCTATGGGGAGGGCGGGATAAAGAATGGAGGTTGTAATGAGGTTGGTTTTTGTTCTCAGAAGAAACTTCCTCAGAAGGTGGAAATGAAAATGCGGGACATGATACAACACCCAACCTCGGTGAAGATAAAGGAGACCTAACGATAGTGGATCCAGTAAAAGGAAAACAAACAGTAAAGTGATAAATGTGCAGATCAGGGGGATAATATGTCTGCTAAAGAGGAGGCCACTGCAGAGCCAAAATGAGCACCCAAACTATTGTTGATTCCTTGGGACACCCTCCTCTCCACAGAGGGACACCTATCAGATGCCTCCACAGAGGTAAGTCATGCGTGAGTGGTGCAAACCTGGCTTGTCCCATAGACTCCATACTTACTTAGAGCTTAGCCTCTCCAACTCTGACCTTGTTATTACTTTCTGAAGGAGAGGACAATATTTGTATACATGGTCAACCTCATGGGTTCAACAATGGCATTGAAATAGTATGTCTACGTAGTCGAATTTCTACAAATGAACAAATCCCCTATAATGTAGCATTAGGTTTCCCACCAGTCCCTCTCTCCAGTCGAGATGAACCAAGATCCTGAAATAAGCTTTATTGCCTGATTTAAGATACCCTTTGTCATAGTCCAGGTGTTGAACTGGTAAATCCCCTCTGCGGACAGAGGCGATCCCACTAGCCCAACACGGGTCTAGCAACAATCACACAACGCTAACACGCAAGTTCCTAATTGCATAAATCAGAGATTGATCATGATGGTCTACCTGGATTTCAACGCTAGTAGTTGTAGAAAAATTGCCGCTCCCGTTCCTTTGCTCCGGCTGGTCACAATCCCCATGTTCCTCGTGAATGGACACCTGCACATGCAAAGAACGATACAAACACAAGCATAAAATCCAGTATATGCAATTATATATCGGTCAGAAAAGATATAACTCAAATACCATTAAAAGACACATGAGTGGAACCATAATGATAGTCGTCTATTAATGAGTAGAAACAGAGAAAGATTACAACCAAAGGTTCTGACGTTGAACCTCCTCTGACTGGGCAAGCAGCTAAATACGCCTTGCAAAGTGACCTTTTTTCTCTCAATATTTTGGCAGCATAACCCCTCTATACTTCTCAATTCTCACTATCACTCCAGCATTATTTCAGTACTCACAATAGCTCTAGCAAAAACTAGTTGGTTTAATGCAGGGTGACAATCATTTATAGATGGAGGAGGAGGGAGTATGCATTGTATCAGGACACCTACTGAAGATTTAGCATTATCCCTGAATAGCCACTAAACTTGGTTGTCATGGATAAAAAGATGACACTCGACCACTTTCATGAGATTTTTCCCTCAGAGAACTCCATGAACAAAGAGGAAAAAACATATGAGTGCGCGCTGGCTAAAAATCATGGCCAAATTTAGGTGGCGCGGGCTTTGCTCTATGACAGAGCGTCCATGGACGCACCCTCTTTTGAGGAACTGAGTCATTGGCGCGGGTAAGACACTGTGGACCCGCGCTAATGGAAAATGGGCACTTTTTAGGGCTAATCTGCAAAAGGTGTCTTCAGGGAGTTTGAAGTTCATACTCGGGAGAATCCAATGCAAGTGTTTTTAAGTTGTGTCACTGGTCACAGGTCCATAAATGTGTCCTCCAATGTGCGAAACCAAGGGTAATAGGGACGGTGACCAACAGTGACAAATTACTGCGTAACAGATGCCCCCTAAAGCATGAGCCTCGAGAGAGAGAGAGAGGTGAAGTGCTTTACAAGAACATATATAGCTGCCGCCAGTTTTTTGCATGGCGAGATACAGTATGATAGTTCAAATACATGATGTATGTGGCATGGTCGCAGCCATCCATAAAGAGTACATGATGATCAAGATCTGTAGTATGGACGCAGCCATCTGGTTAGGATCAATGAATAGACTCAGGTATGGTCGAAACCATCCAGTGAAAGAGTCATGTATCAAAATCACGCCTGGATTACAACAGACACAATCCAGGGTCTTGCGCTCCACCTCGACCCGAACATAAGTACAAGTTCAAGCATGTGAAAATGTGAGCTGAAGTCAAACATGCATGAGCATCGTCTGATTACCAGCCAATGATGAAAGTTGTTAACAGACGCGAGAGGTACCACCAATAATGACAATGGTCCTCAAGGTACTATAGTTACAGTCTACGGCGTGTGAATGAATGAGCCGATGTCAAACACCCGTAGAGTCATCCGATTGGAGGCCAATGATGAAAACCTCGTGTCAAACACGAAGAACCTGCAATTGAGGCATGCAGGCTCCAAGGTACCAGAAGGGAGTCTCTAGGTCACTTTCCTGGATAATGAGCTGAAGTCGACAGGAAGTGATCTTCGTCGAAGGTGGGCCATAATGTTTCCCACATCATCGACACGACGGGAAGAGACTGTTAGCGTTTGAGATTTCACCTAGGCTGAGATAGACAAACCTCAAAACTACATCAAACCATTTCACCTCGTAGCTAGCCCTACAAGGTATGAGAAGGCTCTCTCGGGTCAAAACTCGATGGATTTTTGTCAATAGGATGAGTTGACCAATTAGGATCAAAGATATTAGGCTAGTAAACTGATATGGGGGATTGGTTTAGAGTTTTTGGGTTTTTTGGTGGCAATTGGAGGGAGTGCAATTCAGGGTGCGGGGATTGAGCTCAGTTTTTGCAGGTGATTCCTTGGGGCAAGATAGGAATCTATGTTGATTCCTTTAGTTGAAAGAGATGATCAAGGAGGAAAGGAGAAAAGCTAAAGAGGGCAAACAATGAATTTGAATCCTCTCTAGACGGTGGAAAACATAAAATTTAAACAAAATTGAAAGCTGAGCATGGCATGCATGAATTCAAAACTTTATCACTTCTTTTGTTTAAATAGCAGCAAGAGATTAAGGAATGGAACACATAAACACACTTACAATAACAGTAGGAAGCACACCATCAACATAATAATCCACAAGAATCCACAAAGAAGTCTGCAAAACCCTGGCCTTCCTTTTTCCTCAAATTGCAGAAAATACAAGTCAATAATACAATAGCACTTCTCCCTCTAGAGTCAAACCTTCCAACC
>APFE031737075.1:0-29038 GCA_000404065.3 Pinus taeda
ATATGACCCAGATATTCCACCTCTTGGACTCCAAAGAAGCATTTGGATCTTTTTGCATATAATTGTTTCTCCTCCAATAGTTGTAGCACTCTATCAACATGTTCAACATGATCCTTCCAAGACTTGTTGTAGATTAGTATATCATCAAAAAATACTAACACAAATTTTCTAAGGAAGGGTTTGAAAATGGAATTCATCAAACCTTGAAATGTAGAAGGTGCTTTGGTAAGGCCAAAAGGCATGACCAAAAATTCATAATGACCCTCATGAGTTCTAAATGCTATTTTCAGAATGTCTTCAGTCTTCATTCTAATTTGATGATATCCTGGATGAAGATCCAACTTGGTGAAGTAAATTGATCCATGTAATTGATCCAATAATTCATCAATGACAGGAATGGGAAACTTATCTTTAATAGTGAGATTGTTGAGCTCCTTATAACCTGGACACATGCGCCATGATCCATCCTTCTTGTGCACCAATATTACTGGAGTAGAGAAAGAACTTTGACTAGGTTGAATTATACAAGCCTCTAGAATTTTTGAAACCATATGTTCAATTTCACTCTTTTGGGCATAGGGATATCTGTACAACCTGATGTTTGGAGGAACACTTCCTAGAATTAGATGAATAGCATGATCATGATCAAGAATAGGTGGGAGACATTTCGGAGTCTCAAATACCTTGGAATGATTGTCCAAGAATTTTTGGAGATCTGGACAAATAGATGATTCCAATGTGGAAACATCTAGCGAACATAATTGTTCAATTACACCTCTTTGTTCCTTTTTTAGAAGCTTTGTCATACTGTTAGAGTTGATTATCTTTCTTGGTTTCCCTGCAATACCCCTTAATCCAACTTCCTTTCCTTCCATAGAAAATTTCATGAAAAGCTCTTGAAAATTAAAAGCCATTATACCCAAGGATTGTAGCCATTGGACTCCTAGTACAACATCAGCACCTCCCATTGGAATGGAAAGAATTGGGCTAGTCAATACATATTCTCCCATAGATAGCTTGATATTATGTCACTTTCCAGAGCAATTTATCATTCCTCCACTTGCAACCATGACTTGACACTCTAGTGTTTGATATAGGAAGCAATTTGATTCTTTTGCTATCTTACAATGAATAAAATTCTGGGTACTTCTTGAATCAATCAACACTGTTACATTTTTCTTCATGATTTGTCCTTCTATCTTGATGGTTTGAGGAGCAGTAATTCTAGCCAATGCATTACAAGATATGGTTGGATTCATTTCTTCTTTATCTAGGATTTGTTCCTGGAGTATATCCTCTTCTTTTGACCTTTCTTGCTCATTTTCTTCTTCCTCTTTGTAGTCTATGTAGAATAATTTCTTCTCAACACACTTATGACCTTTAGTGTATTTTCTATCACAACTGTAACAAAGCCCTTTTTTCTCTTTTTTCCTTCAATTGTTGTGGTGTCAACCCTATAGGTTGTGTAAGACTAGGGGAGACAACACTTCCGTCTTTATAGTTGTGAGTGGTATGCTTCCTGGTTGTCATAATTTTGCTTTCCATTCTTCTTGCTAACCTGAATTCCTTCTCTAATGAATCAGGTTCCCAAAGGCTAACATCATGTTGGATATTATCCTTTAAAGTCCCTATGAACATATCAATCCTATGCTCCTCTGGAATATTTTTTACCCTTACGTTTAATTTTTGGAACTCCTCAATGTGCTCCATTATTGAACCCTTTTGTTTGAGACTTATCAATTGGCAAAAAAAGTGTTGCTTTCTGTATGCTCATAATGTGCTATCAAATCTTCCGTAAAAATTGCCCAAGTGATAATTTGTTTACGAGAGAAAAGCCATTAATACCATACAAGCTGATTTGGTTCCAATTATAAAGTTGCAATACATACCTTTTGTGTGTTTTGCACATTATTGAGATCAAATAATTGCTCCATTTGTAATATCCATGTTGCGGGATCCTTGCCATCAAATTTCCTCATATCGATTTTTGGAATATGGTGGGTCTTCGGTCCAACATTAAAGTCTATGAAATCATGATTAACATTTCTTTTGTTCTCATCATGGGTTTTCTTTACTACCCTTTCACCATTAGTAAGCATTTCTTGTAGAAACTTTGTCAAATCTTTCTTCAAATCTTCCATGCCTGTCTTCAAATCTATCTTCAAATCGTCCATCTTAGTTTCCGTGTCATTCATCTTAGCTTCTACGTCTTTCTTTAAACCATCCATCTTAGCTTCTACATCTTTATTTAAACCATCCATCTTAGATTCTATTACTTTATGTGCAAGTGACACTTGTTTCACTCGGTCTCGTAATTTTGATATATCATGTTGCATTTCTTCCTCTTCTTCACAAGTCATGCTAGAGCTTTCAGGTTACTTACTAGGTGTTTGCATTTCCTTTCCTCGAGGCATCAATTACTGATAATAATTCTTTACTATGCCCTTTGAATTCCTTCAAACTAATTTTTCAAACCAAGCTTATGCAAAAAGTTTAAACAAACTACACACCTTTTTTAACATTGTAAGAGCTTGATATTGAATCTGATGTATCTCTATAATTTGGATCATCTAGTTCTAAAATTGTGACATGCAGTAGCCCTCTATGTCCTCTTTCCAATGCCACTAGTCTGATCCAAATTGGATTCTCTAGGGAAGAGTTATGCAAAATCTCCCACAGTGACTTGATTATAGACTAGTTAAGTAGAGCGAACTTGTACAACATACCATGAGTCACTGTTTCAAAATTTGGTTCTAAACACTACAGTCCGTCTTCTTTTTGTACCTTCTTACGAGATATCAATCTGATGCTTAGAAAGAAAGTTATGACAATTTTTCCCAGGTCACCTATTTGGAATGTAGTTCAGGAGTCTACAAAAAGACCAACTTCCTCAGATCATATATTTGCAAATATAGTGTGAAAAACTCTAAAATTCAGATCTAGGTTTCAATGCGATTTCGTCTCAAATGGGTTTTTTTTTTAGCTTCTGAAACGTCGCAAAAAAAAGAGTTATAGCGAAAATGCCACGATGAACTATTTGGAGCAGCGAAACCCTAGAATCCAAATATTTGATACCAAATGTTATGAAACCAGCTCACAAAAATATAGAAAAGGTAGATGAATGCCTTATAATTTATTCTCTTCAAGGGGGAAACGTCCTTTACATTACATGAATGAAAAATTCTTGGATGATTCAAATGACAAAACCTCCTTTGTATATACAGGAGTCTAAGGAGTCACAATATAACCCAACTGACCTAACAATAATAATATAAAGCCACAAAAATAACAATGGAGGGATTCTATGGGGCACAGTAACAATATAGGGACCATATGGGCACAACAATATTAATAAGGGATACAAACAAAATAGTAATGGGGTAATCACTAGTACTATAGGGACCTAACAAAAACCTTGTTGATGGAGGTATTTGTCCAGATGATAATACCAAGCTCTTGAATCCTGTTTAAGACCATAAAGAGCCTTTTTGAGTCTGCATACAATTTTTGGATCATTTCCAAGGATGAATCCATTTGGTTGCTCAATATACACTTATTCTTCTAAGTCTCCATTTAGAAAGGAAGATTTCACATCCATTTGATATACCTTGAACTTCTGAAAGCTAGAAAGAGAAAGGAACATTATTATGGCTTCAAGTCTAGCAACCGTTGCAAAAGTTTCTTCAAAGTATAGACCTTCTTGTTGAGCATACCCTTTACAAACAAGTTTGGCCTTGTTTCTAATAACATCTCCATTTTCATTCAGCTCGTTTTTGAATATCCATTTGGTCCCTATGACATTTTTATCATTAGGTCTAGGAACCAATTCCCAAGTGTTATTCTTTTCAATTTGCTCAAGTTCTTCATTCATGGCCTTGACCCAACGTTCATCTTTGCCTGTTTCACTTGCATTTCATGGTTCGACGGAGGAGAGCAATGCTAGATAGATTGAAGCTTCAGTTATAGTTCTTCTTGTTTGAACACCTGCCTCTTTCTACCCCAAAATTTGAATCTTTGGATGGTTCTTCTGTACATACCTGGATGGAGTCTTTTCCTCTACCCTTATATGTTCTTCTAGTACCTCATAGGTTTCTTCTTCATCATTATTCTGATTTGATGTTGAAGGATAGTCCTCTTCATCTTTAAAATCTTCGGTTTTTATATGCTTTGGATTGTCACTTGCTTCATCAATCACCATATCAATTCTTTCAACAATTTTTCCAAGTTTTTTATTGTAACATTTATATCCTTTACTTTGGGAAGATTCAACAAGGAAAATACCTTCATGTGCTCTAGGTTCAAACTTGCCAAGATTTTCATCAGTCCTTTTGATGTAACATTTGCTTCCAAATAATTTAAAGTATTTTACCATAGGAGTTTTACCATACCAAAGTTCATGAGGAGTTTGAGTGTTTTTACCAAGGTGTTTGTTTTGTTGAGAATAGTAATGGTAGCAAATGCAGCTTCACCCTAGAAGCTTGGAGGAGTTCTAGACTCATCAAGCATAGCACGAGCCATTTATTGAACCATTCTGTTCATCCTTTCCACTACTCCATTTTTCTAAGGAGTCCTTGCAGTAGATAATTCTGTTCTTATTCCATGTTCTTCACAAAAATTGAAAGATTCATCCAAGGTAAATTCCCCTCCTCGATCAGACATGAGGCATTTGATTCTACGATCTGATTGATTTTAAACCAAGGCTTTGAATGCTTTGAACTTTTTGAAAGCTTCATTTTTATGCTTAAGATGTCCTATCCAACACATCCTATAAAATTCGTCAATGAACTATATAAATGATTATTCTCCTCGAGGTGAATTTTTCCTTAATAGACCACATAAATCAGTATGGACAAGTTCAAGTGGCTTACTAGCTGATCCTTCCTTCTTAGGGAAATGAGTTCTGGTTTGCTTACCAAACTGACATGATTTGCATATTGTATTGTCTAGAATTCTGATGTTAGGGAGATCATGAACCACCTGATATTTGCATGCTTTCCTTATCTAAGGGAAGCTTAGATACCCCAATCTTCTGTGCCATAGCCAATGTTCATCATTTTTGCTTAGATAGCATTGTTGCTGTCCTCCCTTGACTATGTATAAATTATTTGAAGTTCTTATGCCTTTGATAACTATTTCTCTTGTGTCAAGCTCACAAACAATACATCCATTTGATCGAAATATTACCTCATTTCCTTGATCACACATTTGACTAAAACTCAATAGATTATGCTTTAAGCCATCAACATACATAACATTTCCAGCTTTGACATTTTCTTCCAAAAGAACAAAACCTTTACATTTTATGAGTGCAGGGGCTTCATTTCCAAATGAGACCTTCCTTTCCTTTTCTAAGGCACTATATGACTGAATTTTTTCTTTATCACCTATCATATATTTCGAACATCCACTGTCAATGTACCACTGATTTTCCTTTCCTTCTGCATATAAGGCTATACCACATCTTTCTGGTTGTGGTTCTTTATTTCTCCATGTTTTGGGACTCAATGAAGGTTGCTCCTTCTGAGATGTTTGCCAAAACTTACTCCTGCATTCAAAATCTTCATGACTGAAGTTGTTACAAATAGAGCATTCTATTTCATTTTCAAAAGTAGAGAAGTTATTGTAGGTCCTCTTCATGATCCTAGTCACGCTCCTTTGATTTTGGTGCTTCTCGAGTCATGATGCTCTTGTAGGAAACACATTGAACAAATTTGTGTAGAAAGTTATGACATGAAAAGCATTAGCCATTAAAAAATTCCTATGATTATCAAATCTACCATCCAGGTGATTGTAGTTTCCATTGGCATTCATTCTCGAGGCAAATTGCGAATGATTTACCTGTGGTTGGTTGTAGCTTCTGTTCATCCTTAAAGTAGATTGACCTTGATTTACTTGGTGATTCGCTTTAAGCCTTTGCTGACGATTGTCGACCTGTTCACTTCTCCTTGCTGCATCAAGATAACTTTTGGAAGTGTATGGCTTCTATGCTTGAGATGCTTCTTTAGTATATCTGATACCTGTCTTGATTAGAGGAGAACACTGCACTTTGATAATCTCATCTAAAGTTTACGATCCTTTAGCAAATCTAAGATTAAGAGCTTTTGTTTTCTCAATATCTTTCCTAATTCCCACAATTTCACATTGTAACTTTTCATTATGTTTTTCCCTTTCAGCAAGTTGGAATGTCAGGGTATCTATGATCATACTCTTCTCTTCTAAACAAATTTTACGTTTAGAAATTTTTTCATAGAGATCATCTTCATCTATAACATCTAAGAAATCGTCATCTTCAAAACCCATCAAGAGTCTATAATCATTACCATGTTCATCTTCATCACTATTTGAAAGTCCATCATTGCCTTCATGTGTATAATAGCTCTTCCTACTTACATTCTGTATTCTGTCCCATTTATTTGGTTCCTTATCTTTATGAGGACATTTGGCTGCATAGTGACTGACTCTCCCACAAGAAAAGCATCTGAAAGGTAGCTTACCTCTGAATCTTCCTGAGCCTTGTTGAAGGTTCTTGACAAAGTTTGATTCTTCCTCTCCTTCTGACGTATGTCTTGACTCATTGTATTCTCCTTTAGAAGTTTTGAATGCAGCTTCTCTAATGTCTGATGGACCCCTTTTTCTCATTTCGAAAGAATTTAGGATTTCGTGCAACTGTGACATGGTAATACTCTGAAGATTTTGCTTTTATTCTATGGCAGAAACTTTTGATTCAAACTTAGAAGACAAAGATCTTAAAACCTTTTCAACTAAAGTAACTTATTTTATCTCTTCACCCAAGTTTTTCACATGATTTACAATCTCATCTATATGTATGAAATAATTAGCCACACTTTCATCATTGTGCATTCTGACAGTTTCATATTGAATTCTGAGAGATTGTATTTTTGCACGTTTTACCTGATCGTATCCTTCATAGCTTAGAATGATCTTGTCCCATATTTCTTTGGTAGTTTTGAGCTGCATAACCTTGACGTATTCTGGTTGAGATAGACTCTCTAATAGAGTATTGATAGCCTTTGCATTTGTTTCATATTGCTTTTTATCAACTGTATCTAAAGGAGTTGTTGATGGGAATGTGTATCCTCATTCCATAATATCCAAAACATCTGCACCAAGAGATTGAAGATAGGCTGTGGTTCTTACCTTCCAATAGACGAAGTTTCTCCCATAAAAGATTGGTGGCTGGATGGATGCCTCCCTTTCGTAATTGCTCATGATGATTGATCTTCCTTCAAGCAATCAAGCTTCTTTTGAAGGACCTGCTCTGATTCCAATTGTTGGAAATAATTCTGAGGGGGGGGGGTGAATCAATATTATGAAATCAAATAATTTTTCATTTTCATACTTAGATATATATACGCTACCTCAGTTATGGAAACCCGTGTATACACGCAACTGTGTCTAAAGAAACTAGTGTATATCCAGTAAATTTATGATTTAGTTAACCCATTAAATGTTGATCTTTAATCAGTGCATCAGAACTTCATTAACCGTAAGAACAGTAAATAGGTGCAGTAAAATAGAACAGACCGTCACACATATGAACACAATATATAAGGTGGAAACCCAATGTGGGTGGAAACCAACTCCTACAATTCGTCTCTATCTTCTTTTAATAAGAAACTTCTTTTTACTATATTTCTATATTGGTGCAGTCTTATACCAGTATGCATGCTTCTACCTGTAGAAGGCTAAAACCTTCTCTCATTCTCCAACCTCTTCTGGAAGGGAGCTACAACCCCCTTAGCTCTTGTACTAGCTGATGTACTAGTATGTAGGTGCTGACCTATAGAAGGGTACAACCTTCTCTTTTCTTCTAGGGACAAGGTTTCATAAATTTTCGGACTAGATCCATCAATAGCATCAATCAAAAATCAAATATAAATGCATTAACCAAACTCCTTTCAACCAAAACTGAAACACACAATCACTTCTCTAAATGCTGTAACCAGAATGCAGTAATAGTACCAGAACCCAACCAGAACTCAAAACACTATAACAGTATACATAAGTAGCTAAAAAATATTTTATGAAATGTATGCTACTTCATTATGTAGTACCTGCATTCATACGCTGCTATATTAAGGCAAACTTGCGTATACACTATTTTGAATTACCAAAATAGCATGTATACGTGCCTTTGCTATGCTGAACCTACATACAGATCTATAAAAGATAATTTACCCTTTTCAAATATTCAGACATTAGTCATACCAAATTATCATATTTACAGATCAAGTCATGCGCCAAAGAAAAGATATCAAAATCACACAAAGATACTTCTCTTCAAGCCTTACTCAATACCATGGTCCAAAACCACTTAGAACCAATACTTGGGACCTAATACCTGGATTCAAAAATTCAGATGAGATTTCATGGTCCAAAACCATAAGTCCAAATACCAATGACTAAATACCATCGGCTAAGAATAAGTTTTCCCACATGTACACGCTTTTCCTTGCATGAAAGTGCGTGCGTACGCATATGCGCCTTTTGATCAGCCATCCCACATGTATACATGACTTGGTCAACAGAAACCTGCATATACATTCTTTTCTTTTATTCTGAGAGCTTGTGAGCTTGAACTTTCATTTGAATGATTTTTCGAGCGAGTTTCCATCAAGGACAAAACCTGTGCCATAGTGCCAAGCCTGTGTTATAATGCCAACACATTTTTCATTGATTTCTTCCGTTTTTTACCATAACTTGGTTTTTCCTTTTCCTTTCTTATTGTTCATATTTGTTCTAAGTTTTTTTATTTTACATTTAGCTTCTTTATGCCCAGACTTATGACAATTATAACATTTCAACATGTGAGCCAAAGGAGAAAATAATTTTTTTTTCCTAGGTATATTTCTCTTTATCCTGGAAAATCTCTTATTTAATTGATAGAATATATTTCTTTGATTTTTGATTTTCCTATAACATAAATATAATCTACAACTTGTTGCTTTATGTCCATAGTTCATGCTTGTAAAAAAATAACTAGGAAAACAATTTGCATACCTAGATGGAATTTTCCTATTGTGTTGTTGTTGTCTTCTCCTTGGAAGCATGATAGTTATTTGTTGAACTCTATGGTTGTGTCTTACATTTAATTATTATTTTCATTTGTTTTGATTTGGATGCTCTTCTTTGTGCTTTACTTCCCCTGATGTTTGATGTCATATTCTTTCTTTGCACCACGATTTGGTTTGTTGACTACTTCCAAAAAGTTGGTGGGTTCTTCACCTTTATGTATTTTTGAACTTAACTCTCATTCAAATGACATATGAACTTTGATATGACAGGATCTTTTAACATTCAAAATTTCATCTAATTTACTACACCCTTTAATGAATTTCTAATTTAGACTTAGTTGTGCCTTAGTATTGTCGAACTCTTTTATGAGGGTTACAACCTCCTCCTGAAGCTTTTCATGTGCCTTGAATTTTTCTTTTAGTCACTCTAGTAAAGTATCTTCAATTTTATTTGAATCCAATATTTTTAGAAGAAGAAGTGCCAAATTTTCAAATTTATCTTTCTCTTTTTCAAAATTTTCCAGCATATGTTTTTGTATCTTATTTTTCTTCCTTAGACTTTGAATTTATTGCAAAGAACTAATTAGTTCACTTTCCAAGTCTACCCTTTTTCATCATAATTTACATGTTCTTCTCCTAGGGTGTCAAACTATATGAGTATGAACTCTAGTATACTTCCTTTAGCTTTTCTCCCATTAAAGGATTGAATATATTCATCTTTTTATGAACTGGTATCATTTTAAATATATATATATATATAATATATATATATATATATACTATTATCCTTCCGATTTTTCTATACTTATCCTTTTGTTCATGTTCATTCTTTTTTTCTTTTGTGTACACTTTGAAGAATAATGACATACTTTACCACAACTGTAATGATTCAAAGTCAAATTACCTTTGTATTTACCTAATCCTCTCTTCAATATTTTGGAAATTGTTGCCTCCTTTTCATCTAATTCATAGCATGAGTCATGTTGATCTTATTTGGGATTTAAAAAAGAATTAAAAAAATTGAAGGTCACCTCACTTATTATAATTCTTTCTATTTCAATACTCATTTCATAAGTAGTTAATGTTCCATCCAATTGATTCAACGTAGAATGTTGACATCTATCATTTCCATAATAGCTAACAACTTTTAATTCAATCTTTAATGAAGTGACCTCAACAGTTTTTGAACTACATGTGACATAGTTGGTGTTTCTTGATGTCCTCATATTGTATTAGCTATTTCATCCACTTGAAGGATGAATTCAGTTATATCCTCATCCACATGCCTCTTTAGGTATTCAAAGTACATTATGTAGCCTTGAAGTTTAACCTTTTTCACTTTACTATTCCCTTCATAATAACTACTCATTTTGTCCCATATTTCCTTGGCAGTAGTGCAATCCATACCTTTGACCAATTCAGATTTAGTCAGACTAGAAAGAAGTGCATTGATTACCTTATCATTGTAGATGAAAGAAAACTTATGATCTCTGATAATTATAACTGGTAACTTTTCATATAGACATTTGCACCAATAGATTGTTAGTATGTCTTTATCCCTACCTTATGGAATGTAAAGTTTGTTCAAATAAACAAAGGATCCTTGTTGGTGTGTGTTCCATTTTCGTTATACATTGTCCATGATCTTCCTTACATTTATTAGTTTGGCCCTAAAGGAACTTGGCTTTAACGCCAATTTTGAGAAAGCAACAAAATATTGAGCGGCGGGTGAATCAATATTTTATTAATTTTAAAAATTCCATGCTCAAAGTAAAAACACTTAGAAACGTAGTAGTAAATAATAGCTCATCAATCTCATAAAATATGGACACAGGAAATTAGCATGGAAACCCAACTGGGAAAACCATAAATTACATTTATTATGATGAAAAAATAAAACTCCAACCTCAAATTACATTAAATTTGTGTAGGATTAAACCTACAAAATGCTTCAAACTTATTTCTCTACAAGTACCAACTTTCTTATATTCCAGTAATTAACCCGAAGGAAGCATTAACTCCTTGTTTATCAACACAAACTTAAACAAAGAGCCAACCCATTGTTTATTAGCACCAACTGAAATATACCTTGTTATGCAAGAACCTACCTGTACAACCCTACAAATCCCTCCTTATATAAATTTCAAACACAAATAAAAAAGGCTTATCTTTCATACATTCATAGATAAATTCATTGTTTTGCTCACTCAATCATAGACTATGAAGATACTCAATTATTAGATACCTCAGATACCTCCTTTCAGATACATTCTCTATAATCTCACTACTGTTTATATATATTTAGAGCTACTTCTATAGTCAGTTGATTTGAAAATCCCAGGTCTAACAATAAGATTTACTTTAACTATGTTCTTTAAATCGAATTTTATCCACATTGGTGTTCTGGTTCTCTTTTCTTAAGCTTGAACTAGTTGTTCACCTCCATTCTAACTCTAGGGTATTTCCTGAACTAATTCTACATGCTAGTCTCACCTCTTGTCTTTTCACTACATGCCATTATTCTTTCTATCTATTTTAATTTACTGTTGGAATGTTAAGTTTCCAAGCTTGAACTCCAAGTTTAATTCAACATGTAGAATGCCAAATTTAGGATGATGTTTCACCATTAACTTTTAGCTCTCTTCTGCATGAGACTCCATCCTCAAAACCAACAAGTTAGCCATTAAAGGATAGCAAAGCTCCTGACTTTGTAGCACTTCTAACCATATGTGTCTCAACCACAACCAATGGCTAAGGCATGGAAGGTGATTAGCCTCATAATGCACTATATTAGTTACTTCATTGTTATTCTCTAATACTTAAGACACGTTTCTCTTGTTTGGCACCATGGCTTAAGCATAAAGAGCACTTAGCATTACATAGGTTAAAAAAATAGTCCCTTTAGTTTTGTTTCTTTAGCATTATTTAGGGGACAACCATAAGCATGCCTTAAGTATAAAGCTGCAAACACTAATAAACTTTCCCCTTGGTGCAAATTCCAAGAATGTGCCACATCATTAGGTGATTCCACACTTACAACATGATGACATTGTCATGCGATGTCGAAGTATCTAAGTTATGCCATGTGTAATAATTAAATAAGACACTTGGTCACCCAATAGAGCCAAAAGAACCTACCACATGTCATGCTCTGGTAAACCATGCTATCACTCTACCATGTAACATGCCACCTATCACATGTCCTCTTCTCATTGGGCCATGTGTTTTTCCTTTATAAATCACCACCAATCATCATTCGTGGGTGTTGTTATGTTATGATTTGAATGCCATGTCAGATGAGTTTCATGCATTAATTATGACACATGTAGAATTCCTGATGGAAATATCTGTCGATGAATTAAATGAATCTACACCATCAAATCCTTCACATGTATGTAGGAGTACTAAAATTTGTGCATGCTTTGAACCTAATATCAATCCTAGTTATTGATCTTACTAGTGATGATGAATTATGGATGTTAAATATTCACTCAGTTCCTGCGCTAGGTGCCATCTCTTACCACCTCACTTCTATTTGTACCAATTACCATGTGCCACATATAAGCCATGACACCTGCCATGTTTCATCCAATCTCAAATCCCACAAAACATTTTTACTTGTACTATGTAGCGAGACATGAATTTTCATGTTACCTAATGGAGACATTTTCATCTCCTACAATATATATAGTCTTCCACACAGCAATAAGTATGACCTCTGATCAAAACCTTCCATGACAAGACATGAATTTAACTATTAATTGTTGTGAAAGTTCTCATCCTCAAACTTTGTCAACCACGGGACTACAACTACCCATGGAAAAAACTTATGCAGTGTGACATGAATTCAACCATTTGACAGCAGGAAAAACCCTATCTTACACCATCTATCAACCTGTGTCGAACCATCTACCCCTTGAACCCTGTGAAACTAAGTGTCATATCTTCTGATACCTTGGTATTTTTTCATAGTGCCATATACTATTGGAAATTTCTCTTAGAGGGCTATCCAACTGATCATTTTTTGTCTATGTTTGAATATATTACCTATAGGAATAATGCCTTTAAGGATAGGCTTCATCTAATTTGTAACTATGAAAAATATCTCAAGAAATTCCATTTGATCTTGTATTTACTTGTTCACTTGACATCAATGACTTGAATTTAATATCAATGACAACTATTTGCTCAAAAAATGTGCCAAGTATAGTGGGAGTTCCAATCCTCTTCCATGCGAGCTGACATCATATCAAGGTAGGTATTTCCCACTCCTGGGTACCTTACATGGGGTTACAATGAAAGTAAGTTTTTGTAACATCCTTATGTAACGTCACATAAAAATAGGAAAGTTATATCAAGTGCAACATGATATATCAAAAATATGGGATAAACTGCAACAGTTTTCATTCTCACAAAGAGAAACCAAAAATGAATTGGAAGTGATGATTGTTAAGATGGATGATTCATAAGAAAAAATAAAGCAAGAGATGGAAGGTATTAAAGATGGTTAAAAGGAAGACATGGAAGGTATGAAGGATGGTTTAAAAGAAGAAATCGAAGGTTTGAAGGAAGGTTTGACAAACTTTCCACAAGAAATGCTTCCTAATGGTGATAAGGTATTCCATGAAACCAATGATGAGAAGAAAGGATTGTGAATCATAGTTTTAGAGACTCTAAATTTTGGATGAAGTCTAGCCACATTCCAGATATTTATATTGGGAAGTGCGATGGCAAGGATATGGTTAGATGGAGTAGTTCTTTGACCTACACGATGTGCAACACACACAAAAGGTAACACATTTCATATTTATAGTTATAACCAAATAAATTTTCATGGTACCGATGAATTTTTTCTTGTATATAACTTGTCACTTGGTCAACTTTACGAAGAAATTGATAGAACATTATGCGGATATAAAGAGTAGTACCATCTTTAGCTAAATGATAAATCTTAAATAAAAGGGTTCAGATGGGGAGATCATTGAGGACTTCCAAGTATTGAATATTAAGGTGTCTAGTATTCCATAGTAGCATCTGACTGATGTATTCATAGAGAATTTAATGGATAACATCCAACACGAGGTTAAGCTTTTGCAACCTAAGTCATTGGAGAATGCATGTAGTGTGGCAAAGTAAATTGACACAAAAACTATGGAAGTAAGGAGGTCTACCACTCACAAGTATAAATATGGAAGTGTTTTCACTCCCAGCTTCCAACCACCTACCAAGTTGGCACCACAACAACTAGAGGAAAAAAGAGAAAAAGGGCTTTTTTACAGTTGTGATAGAAAAGACACTAAATACCATAAGTGTGTTGATAAGAAATTATTTTACATATATTGTGAAGAGGAGGAAGAAAAAGAACAATAAATCTCAAAAGAAGAGGATATATACCACGAATCAACCCTAGGGGCTGAAGAAGAATAAGTGAATGCAACCATATCTTGTAATGTATTGGCAATAAATACCACTCCTCAAACTATCAAAATAGAAGGATATATCAAGAATAAAAAGGTAGTAGTTTTGATTTATTTAGGTAGTACTCATAATTTAATTAATTGTAAGATATCCAAGTATTTGAATTTCTTTCTATATGAAGAATCAAAGTGTGAAGGGATGGTTGCAAATTGAGGAACTGTAAATTTCTCAGGGTAGTGCATAGTATCAATATAACCATGGGGGAATATGTATTGAATAGTGTAATGCTTTCCATTTCAATGGGTGGTGCAGATGTTGTATTAGGAGTCCAATAGCTACAATCTTTAGGGATGGTAACCATTAGGAGAATTTTGAGGTCTAAAATGGGCCTCTTACGGAAATTATAAAATAATAGTGGAAATAATAAAATAATATTACATTACATCATCAAATTTTAGAGGAAAAAAGAAAAACTATTTTTTCAACTTGTATTTTCAACTTATCTCCCTACAGGTTTACATAAATTTCGAGTGGAAACACTCATTGGATGCAAAATTTAATTCCTCATCCAGGGAGTACCCATGATGCATAGTTTCAATGGACCCTGCTACACCAGAAATGAGAAATATATGAAAAATTTTATTGCAATCACATTTTCTCATGTATTTCTCATTTTTCGTCTAGCATGGTCCATCAAAATTATGAAACATGGGTACTCTTTGGATGAGGAATTAAATTTTTCATCCCGTGAGTACTCCCGCTCGAAATTTGAGTAGAAACTTAGGGGGATAAATTAAAAATATGAGTTGAAAAAGTAGTTTTACTATTTTATTATTTTTTAATCCTTTTACTTTTTTACTCAAAAAATGGTGACTCATCCCCCATGGTTGACATCATCATATTTATTCCTATTGGTTCTTATAAAATTTATTTTGGTTGTGAATTTTTCTTATGAGACCCATTTTAGACCTCAAAATTCTGTAATGTTTTACTTTTCAAGAAAATTTCTTGAAATGTTTCTCAGAATGAAAAGAAATTAAATTAATGGGTATCATAGGAAATCTAGGAAGATAATCGACACTAGTGGCATGAAAAATCTATTAAATAAGGAAAAATGAGGGGTAATTGAATAATTATTCTCACTGGATGTTCAAACATCTAAGTCATCCATTTCTCTAGATCTCTAAAGAATCCTCAACATCATTATGAGGTATTTGAGGCTCCCAAAGGTCTCCCACCGATTCACAATCATGATTATGCTATTCAATTGATTTTTGGAACTGTTACTCCAAATATTATACCTTATAGATATCCCTATGCCCAAAAGAGAGAAATTGATGATATGGTTGCAAAAATGTTATAGCTAGGTATAATTCAACATAGCTAAAGTTCTTTCTCTTGTCTAGTAGTATTGGTGCACAAGAAGGATGGATAATGGCATATGTTTCTATATTATAGAGAGCTCAACAATCTCACTATTAAAGATAAGTTTCCTATTCCTGTCATTAATGAAATGTTGGATGAACTACGTAGAGAAATTTACTTCACCAAGCCGGATGTTCATTTAGGATATCATCAAATTAAAAAGAATACTTAAGACAGTCGAAGAACAAAATTTAGAACTCATGAAGGTCATTATGAAATTTTCATCATGCCTTTTGGCCTTGCTAATGACCCTTCCACATTGCAAGTTATAATGAAATCCACTTCCAAACTCTGCCTTAGGAAATTTGTGTTACTATTTTTTGATGATATAATAATATACAAAAAGTCTTGGGAAGATCATTTTCAATATGTTGATAGGGTGCTCAAAGTATTAGAGGAGAAATAATTGTATGCAAAATGTTCCCAATGTTTCATTATAGTATAGGAAGTGGAATATCTCGGGCATATTGTATCCCATGAGTGTGTTAAGGAAGACTCTAACAAAATTAAAGCCATGAAGGAATGGAAAATCCCCACAAATATAAGGCATCTTCGATGATTTGTTGCGTTGACAAAGTATTATCACAAGTTTTTTAAGAATTATTGGAAGCTAGTAGCACCTCTAACAACATTACTAAAGAAGGATGCTTTTTTTCATAGTTTAAAAGAAACTAAGGCCTTTGAACATATTAAAGGGGAAATGTGTTGAGATCTAGTATTAGCTACACCACACTTCACAAAAACGTTTATTGTGGAATGTGATGCATCAGTAAATGGAATTGGTGTTGTTTTAACACAAGAAGGAAGACCCATTTATTTTGAAAGTCATCTAATAAAGGGAAAGAATTTACATAAAACTATTTATGAGAAGGAAATGTTGGGAATTCTACATGCACTACAAAAATGGTGCCCTTACCTAACATGAAGACACTTCAAGGTAAAAAGAATAATGATAGCCTTAAATACTTATTGTAACAAATATTATCTTCAGAAGAGCAACAAAAATGGGTCACAAAGATGTTTTATTTTTACTTTGAAATCATCTACAGAAAGGGGAATCAAAATGTTGTTGCAGATGCATTCTCAAGAAGAGATGAGGATGTGGAAACATTTCTCTATGCCATTTCTATTGTCCAACCTGATTGGATAACTGAAGCAAGGGAGAAATGGAAGAATGATGAAGAGGTATGGACAATCATTCAAAAGTTGCAAAAATATCCCAATGCATGTTATTAATTTATCTGGAAAAAATATTTAGTGTGGTAAAAAGATCGCTTATATCTATCTCAGAACTCCCAACTTAAATAAAGGGCACTTTTGTTATTGAAAACCTATCTATAGGAAGGCACTCAAGATTTTTAAAAACATACCACAAGGTCAAGAACAAATTTTTTTGGGATGACCTTAAATTTGATTTTTCAAAGTTTGTGGTAGAATGCTTGTATTGCTAGCAAAATAAGGATGAGAAAATTAAGACCTCGGGTTTTTTACGACCATTAGCCATTCTACATTAGCATTTATAAGAGGCCTTAATGGAGTTTATGACAGGTTTAACCTAGTCTGAAGGAAAGAGTGTCATCATGGTGGTAGTTGATAGACTTACCAAGTACGCACACTTTTGTACTCTATCTCATCCTTTCAAAGTAAGTACAATTGTGACTGCATTATAGAAACAACTCAAAATATACATGGAAACAAAAATATTATTGTAACTGATAGAAATCTCATTTTCATTATAAATTTTTGGATAGAGTTATTTGCTTGTATTGGTAATAAATTAGCTCATAACTCATCTTATACTACTCAATCTGATGGGAAAATTGAGATAATGAACACATGTTTAAAATAATATCTTCATTGATTTGTATATGATAAAAAAGAACAATGGAAGTGGTTACACTTGGTAGAATGGTGGTATACCGGTTCCTTCTATACTGCAAAAAATGACCCCATTGATGGCACTTTATGGATATCATCCACTATCCATCACATCACCTTTCTGAGACAGTTCTAAGGTTCAAGCAATGGAAGATCGCATTGAGCATGAACAACAAGTTATCGAAGTCTTAAAGTATAACCTCACTTTGGCACATAATTGAATGAAACAATACAGAAAAATTATCATTGCAGTGGAAAGGGCTTTGATGTGGGTAGTTGGGTATTTTTACGACTACAACCACACAAAAAAAATGTCCTTGAAGCAAGCTAAGAAGGATAATAAATTAACACGCAAGCATTATGGCCATTACAAGGTGTTGTAATAAATTCATTCTATGGCATAAAAATTGGAGTTGCCTGCATGTTCGTGAGTACACCCTGTTTTTCATGCTTCATGGTTAAAGAAGGTTACAGGTGACAAGCTCCCTATTATTATTATATTTCTATAAGTTGACGAGGAAGGAAAAATCATAATGGAGTGCGAAGAAATCACAAAAAAAATTCGAACAGTTATAGAACATCAATTTCAGAGTATCTAATTAACTGGAAGAATTTACTTGTTGAAGACCCCACATGGGAGGATGGGTATTTACTCAGAAGCATCCATAGTTACCCAAGTGTTGATAACAACACTCTTTTGAAGGGGAGGGGCATGCTAGGTCCCTATCATCCTAGTGTATCCCCCATATTATTATTGTTGTGCCCCATAGAAGCCCACTACTATTATTTTTGTGCCCTTACATTATTATGGCTATGTAGGCCCTAGTTATATTTTGACCTCTTAGGCTTGTATATATACCAAGGAAGGCTTGTCATTTGAATCATAAAAAAATTGTTCATTTATTCGATGTAAAAGGAGGTTTCACCTTTAAAGAGGCTTATTTTCAAGCTGTTGATATATGTTTTCTTCTGTTTCCCAAATTGGTTACATAATAGGGACTTTAAATGATCACGTCCAACATGTGTTTGACCTTTGGCAACCTAAGTCATTGGAGAATGCATTCAGGGTGCAAAGAAAATTTGAAAGGAAAATTATGGAAACAAGCAGGTTTACCACTCAAAACTATACATATGGAAGTGTTGTTTCTCCTATCCTCCTACAACCTACAACGTTGACACCACAATAACTAGAGGAAAAAAGGAGAGAGGGCTTTGTTACAGTTGTGATAACAAATACAATAAAGGTCATAAGTGTGTAGAGAATAAATTATTTTAAATAGATTAAGAATAAGAGGAAGAAAATGAATAAGAAACACCAGGAGAAAAAGATATACACCAGTAACCAACACTAGGGATTCAAAAAGAAGAAACAAATCTTACCATATCTTGTAATGGATTGGCAGTAATTATCACTCTTCAAACTCTCAAGATAGAAGGACATATCAAGAAGATAAAGGTAATGGTTCTCATTGATTCAGTTGGTACCCATACTTTTATTCATTGTAAGATAGCCCATGATTAAATTGCTTTCTATATCTAGCACTAGAGTGTCAAGTGATATTTGTAGATGAAAGAATTGAAAATTCCTCAGGGAAGCATCATAATATCAATTTAATCATGCAGAAATAGGTATTGAATAGTCTAATTGGTGTCATTCCAATGGGTGGCATTGATGTTGTATTAGGAGGCTAATGGTTACAATCTTTGGGGATAATAACTTTTATTTTTTAATAACATTTCCTCAAATTTTTTAGGAAGGAAAGGAAACTAAATTAAGGGGTATCACATCAAAACCTGAGAAGATAATAAACTCTAATGACATTACATAGGTTTTAAAGAAGAAACAATCAAGGGTAATTACACTATTATGGCCACTAGATATTCAAAAATCTATGTCATCCATTTCTCTAGATATCCAAAGAGGCCTTGACAATAATTCCAAGGTACTTAATACTCTTAGAGGTTTCACACCTATTAGAAATCATGATCATTCTTTTCATTTTATTCCAGGAAGTGTTCCTCCAAACATCAAACCTTACAAATATTCATATCCCAAGAAGACTGAAATTGAGTGTATGGTTGCAGAAATGCTCGAGGGAGGTATAAGTCAACATTGCCAAAGTTCTTTCTCTTCTCCATTAGTATTCTTGAGTAGGAAGGATGTATCATTGTGTATCTATCTAGATTATAGACAACTTAACAAGCTCACTATTACAGATAAATTACCCATCACTATCCTTGTTGAATTATTAGAAGAACTACATGGAGCAATTTACTTCACCAACATTCATCTCCATTCATGATGTCATCAAAATTAGAATGAAGATAGAAGACATTTTGAAAACAATGTTCAAAACTCATGAGGGTCATTATAAGTTTTTGGTCATGCCTTTTGGCCTTATTAACGCATCTTCCACATTTCAAGGTTTGACGAATTCTACTTTCAAACCCTTAGAAAATTTGTGTTAGGATTTTTTGATGATATACTAATATACAACAAGTCCTAGAAATATCATGCTCAACATGTTGACAAGATGCTTAAATATTGGTGTAGAAACAATTTTATGCAACCCTCAAATGTTTCCTTGGATATAGAAGGTGAATATTGGTCATATTGTATCTCAATGAGGAAGTAAGGTAGACCCTAGCAAAATTAAAGCCAATATGAATGAAAATCCAAAACTTAGGCTTCTTCAGGATTCATGGTTTCATAGGTATCATTAAAGTTGCTAAGAATTATGAGAAAATGGCATCACCCCTTACAATGTTACTAAAGAAGGATGCATTTTTTTGGACTCCATAAGTAACTAAGGCCTTTGAACATCTTAAAGAGACATTGTGTCAAGCTTCGGTCTTAGCTACACCAGATTTCACAGAAGCCTTTATTATGGAATGTAATGCATCTAGAAATGGAATTAGTGTTTTTTTAATGTAAGGAAGACACATTTGTTTTCAAAATCATCCAATCAGGGGAAATACTTTACAAAAACATATTTATGAGAAGGAAATGTTAGAAATACTACATGCCCTGAAGCAATGACACCCTTACCAAATGGGAATACTCTTTAAGGTAAAAGCATATCATGATAGTCTTAAATATTTCTTGAAACAAATATTATCTTTAAAATAGTAGAAAAAATAGCTAAGAAAGATGTTGGGTTATGACATTGAAATCAACTGTAAAAAAGGAAAGCAAAATTTTGGTGTGGATACACTCTCAAGATGGGATGATGATGTTGAGGCATTTCTCTTTTCCATTTCTATTATCTAAACTAGTTGGGTAACTGAAGAAAGGGATGAATTTAATAGCGACGGAGAAGTGTGGGCGCTCATTCAAAATTTTCAACAAGATCCCAACGCATCTAATACATTTATATAAAAATGATTCATTTTGGTAAAAAGATCGCTTATATCTATTTAAGAACTCCCAACTCAAACACAAGTTTCAATTGGAATAACACACCTCTCCTATAGGAGGGAACTTGGGATTTTTGAAAACTTACCACATGGTAAAGAATGAATTATTTTGGGATGGCCTTAAATCAGATATCTTATTAAGTGGAAAACCTTACTTGTTGAATATTCTACATGGGAGTAGGAGTATTTTATATTTAAGCCTCCATAACTACTAAAGCATTTCAGATATGATATTTTTGAAGGAGAGGGGCATGTTAGGTACATTTAATACTAGTGTAGCCCTATATTATTATTGTTGTGCCCCATAGGAGCCCATTATTGTTATTGTTGTTCCCCTACATTATTATTGTTATGTAGCTCCTAATTATATTTTGACCCTTTAGATTCCTATATATACCAAGGAGGTCTTTTCATTTGAATCATCCAAAAATTGTTCATTTATGTGATGTAAAGGGATGTTTTCCCCATGACGTGTCTTATTATCAAGTCATTGATCTATCTTTTATTATGTTTCCTATGCTATTTTGATATGGATACATAACAGATTTAGAGTGCTAAGGATGGAATCAATGTAATTATTTTCCTAATTTTCCCTTCTCAGATGGGTCTAGGATCTAACAATAGGTCACTATAGTAAAGTATTAGCTAACTACCAAGATATTTATGGTTTAAAACCTTACATATATCCAAATCCTATAGAGAGGAGATATGACAATGGTACCTATGTTGGAGCATCGATTTGTTAATGTTTCTTTCCTTCCTGAGACTAACCTAAACTAGAATTCTGTTTCCATGGGAATTCCTCTTGTTGTCTTATCTTTTCAAGTAGAAAAAGCATATGAGCCTCTTCATCTACATATGTTTCTAATATCCCCTTTATAATTATCATTTTCCACACTTAACTCGATATATTTTCCAAAAGTTTTCCTAACTCCACATTATTCCATTTTTCCATTTTTTCTTTGACATATTTGATATTTTTCTCAAAGTGATACATTTCTTGGAATCTGATGTTTTTAACTTACCACCACCATTTTTTAACGTTATTGATGAATAATGGGTATTAGAGCCAAAATACTCCAAATGAGAGTGGCCTATTATTGTGACTACACTTGATGTCTACATCCAAGCAAATAGGCCAATATTCTAAGCCTCCATAAGGTAGAATAGAGCCTTTTAATGATTTTTTCTCACCATCATGGATTATAAGACCAAGAAATTATCCAAATGGGATATTATTTTGTAAGCCCCTCCAATTTAGTTTTTCCATTTATGAATCACATTTTTTAATCTAGATCCATAATATTCAATCACCTCATCATGTCCCTAAAGTGTTTTGCATATGAGTGAAAGCAAAATTTTTACCCCATTTCTTTTCCTTAAAGTGTTTCATAATGTTAAAATAAACTAAAATGACCTAATTTAGCTTCTATTAAAGAGCTTCAAACTGTAGATGGATTTGATAAATTCATATTTGTATCTTGGGGTAGAGGGCCCACAGACATTGGGGATAAATCCCACTTGAAATGAACTTGTGGGATAAAATTTTACCATTATATTGATGGGGTTCACAATCATGTCTATGGTATTTCTATCTATGGGGTCATTAGGGGAATTTTGAGGTCTAGAGTGGGCCTCCTAATTAAATTATAAAATAATAGTGAAAACAATAAAATAAGATTAGATTACATCATCAAATTTTAGAGGGAAAAAGAAAAAACTATTTTTTCAACTCGTATTTTCAACTTATCTACCTATGGGTTTACTCACATTTCAAGCAGAAAGACTCATTGGATGAAAATTTTGATTCCTCATCCAAGGAGTACACATGTTGCATAGTTTCTATGGACCCTACTACATGAGACATGAGAAATACATCAAAAATGTGACTACAATCACATTTTTCATGTATTTCTCATTTTTCATGTGGCAAGGTCCATCAAAACTATGCGAGATGGGTACTCCTTTGATGAGGAATTAAATTTTGCATCCAACTTGTGCTTCCGCTCGAGATTTGAGTAAAACCTTAGCGAGATAAGTTGAAAAGTACGAGTTGAAGAATAAGTTTTATTATTTTATTATTTTTTAATCTTTTTACTTTTTAACTCCAAAAATGGTGAATCATCCCCCACAGTTGACATCATCGTCTTGAATCCTATTGGTTCTTATAAAGTTTATTTTCATTGTACATTTTTCTTAGGAGGCCCATTTTAGAACCCCAAATTCCTATAATATCTAGAACATGAATAGTCCTTAGGCATGGCCATTTATGTCTCTATATATTGATTGGTATCCTACCTAGTATTTTGTGCCTATTAAATTTAATTTTATACTGGAGAACTTGGTTTCCTAAATAAGCATGATTGTTCATTGATATTTTCTACAATTTTCCTAAGTCAAATTAGGTTTTTCCTTGAAATTTATACCTGTTATATTCCATGAGATTATATTTATTAAGCATTGTATGGTGAAAAATATGATGTCTCTTTAATGATAGTGATGCATGCTAAATCAAATAGTGTTTTCATTATTTCTTGAGGAGTTACTATTTACCTCTTCTGCCTCTCTTTTTTTCCTCTTTTAAATCTTTTGGAGGATGTAAAAGAATGGGTATGAACACCTAATTTATATTTATTTTCACTTTTATCTAACGGTTCCACATACATATGTTACTTGAATTTGATGATAGCCATTTGCAGAATCTAAACTTGGTGTCTAGGATCAAGTGTTGATCCTTTCACTTCTAAACTACTTCTATTGTATGGTGGTTTGAAGCGTTCAAGTCCATGTACTTGGCTACTTCCTATTAATTTTCCCTTACTACTAATATCATGACTACCTTAGATATTATGAACTCCATATATTACTTATTTTGGTTCAAATGAATTCATCTCCATATATTACTTTGTTTGGTTGAAATCAGCTTCAGGGTTGGGGTTTGGTTAAGGGTTCAATGGGAATCATTATTAGCTATAATTTAATAGGAATAGAAGGGATTATTGGGTTTTCAGTTTTTTTATGGAGTTAAATCTTGTTACGATGTGAGGGTTTTAATGATATTATCAGTTTCAAAGCCCTTTTTAGAGGTGATAGGTGTCAGAATGCATGGGCTCAATCAAAAAAATGAGGGTTTTCTCAAATCTCTCAAGATGTTTAGATTGTTGTGGGGATAATGGGGGAATCACCAAATTTATGTTGGAAACTATGAACAGATAATTGTATTCATGGAATCTCCTAGAATGAAAAGGAATATTCTCATAATCCAAAGATTCTATCTACACAATTTCATGGTAGGAAACATCTATGGAGGCTAGTAGAGTCTTGGTAATATTCATGTACAAAAATATTATTGCAAAAGAGGTATACCTACCATGTTTGGTAACCTTTGATATTTTGAAAAAGTGACCAAGGGAATGACCTATTTATTCCAATATCTCCTTTTTCCATAATTCCCTTCGAAGATAGAAGATATTCGTCTATACTCGAGTTCTTATAAATTAATTTTCTTCTAGGTTGAATCCCTATATCTCGAAGCATATATACATAATTATAGAGTTGAAGAAGTATGATACATTTTCAAACACTCTAGTGTTGTCTTCAAGATTTGTGAATATGATTATGAAGAAATCATTTTCTCTATGTTCGAGGTTGATTTCCACCTTTGGTCTCCATTATGTGTAGAGCCATCATATTAGGGCCCTCTCCATGGGGAAAACCCCATAAAATTCTTGATTAAGCTATGATGATATACAATTTGGATATGGTGATTGATTCAATAGTTTTTGACCTTATTTTTGTGGTATACAGTCAACTTTGGAAAAAAATTATTACAATTTCTTCATTGCATAGGAAAATTAGGTCCTTGGTTCCAAGAATGAGGCTATTAATTAATCCCTTCCTTTGACCCTTTGAGTCCATCTAATTGTTTGGGTAAGTTTGTAGTTGTTTTGGAATTTGTGTGTTGTGGGGAGGTGCTTGTCTCCTACGATGATGTTATTTTAAATGGGAATAGGGCTTCCTCTTTTGGAATGTGCTATAGAATAAATTCACCAGAAACCCTAAGATGGAAGGATAATCCTGAGGTTCAAAAATACAAAATAATTGACAAATATGTAACTAACTTATTCAGTTAAAGAGAAAGTAATGTTTTCATATTAAATGATTAACTTCTTAATGTTACATGATAAAAACCATTGAACATTTCCAAACTCACTCCGTTTCAATGTTTCTATAGTCTTAGGAATGAGAACATCACCAATTAAGTGGAACCTCTGGAGGTTTTTTGGAGCTTCAACTTCAAAGAAGTGGAAGCTTGGAAATGAGTTTCTAATGTGAAAATATTTAAACTAAAATTCTACAGTTCATATCAATAAATACCATTTTCTAATATTATTAAATTTGAAATGAAAATATTTTTATGCAATTGTTACAAACACTTAGTTTATTACAAATATTTATATTATATTTATTCAAAATATCATTATAACATAAATATTTAACTACACATAAATATTACTCGAAAAATTATCCAATTAAAAAAACTAATAATACTCACTTTATTGTTTGGATATGAACAACATTTAATACATGTATTGAACAGGAAACAATAATAAATCAACATTCACTAGTCTTCTTGTCATCAATAAAACTCTTCATTTCTTTTTATTTTATTTTCATACTGCAATAATAATACTCTTTAGCCTTTCTTCCAATTCAAGCTAGAACAATGGTTGAATTTTCGAATTATGTTGAACTTTAAATATATAGATTTTTCCTTTACAAAGACATTAAAAGTGTCATTTTTAGATTTTAAGCCTGTGTGGAAGTTTTCTGTAGCTTCATGTTCCGATGATCCACAGTTTCCAGTTCAGTCTGTCGACGTTTCAAACCCCAAAGGGGGTCCATCATCAGGACAACTCTGAAAGATAGATAGAAATGAAATGATGGACCCCCTTTGGGGTTTGAAACGTCGACAGACTGAACTGGAAACTGTGGATAATCCGGAACATGAAGCTACAGTGTCATTTTTGTCATTTTCTATATGAATGTGTTGTTAAACCTGTTTATATAACTATTAACACAAATTAACGCAGTTCTAGTTTTGGATATTTTAGTATAACTTAAAATCGGTACTTATTAATATTGAAAATAGAATTGAGTATATTAATATAGCAATGTATAATATTATATAATATAAATACTATATGTCAATTTATGAATTGATCTTCAATTTTTTTTTAAAATGTATTGTTTGTTGGACAAAGTGTAACCTCAATTTTTTTAATTAGGTAGACAGGTACACCTTTTTTAGAATAGTCTTTCCAAAATTTTAATTACTTCTTAAGGCATTATTTTGGGAAGAACTTCCCTCCATGACACTGCATGCCTTTGTGCACCATCGATCCCATGTGCTAGACGATTAGAACATTTTCCACTGTTGGACCGTCATATAAGTAGTTTTGCTTCCATCATTGGATCCCATTTCCTTCCGTCATTGGATCCCTAATTCCCTTGGATCCATAACTACCCAGGAACTTTGAGAGAATGTAGTAGGTAAATTTCATGGTTACCAAGCCAATATTTATTATTAGAAGTAACTTGATTTCTATTGTGAAGGAAGCAACTCAATTGCCTAGTCAAGGTCACCTAATATTCCAATTTTGAATGAAATATCCAACATTTCGGTTCTTTATTAGACGTTGGAATGTGTATATACATTGGTAGAATGGGGTTGTGTTGCTATTTGTGAAATGAATCAACCATTTTTTCTATTTCCTATGTGTGAATGTCATCGAGGACACCTTCTGCATATTGTGGGAAAGGGTTTTGGCTTGGAGAGACTAGACTTATCCTTGCTATATTTGACAAAGGTATCTATCATATATGTTAGACTATTTGGAGCAAAAGTGGTAATGTGCTACTCATTGTATGACTAATATATGAATCAATAAAAGTGTTGTCCCTTTATTTTCTCATTGGACGTGCTTGGAATACATAATGGAAGCACATTGTTATATATACTTGGAGACATGAAGGAAAAATAAATCCAAGGAAATGTATGCATATTTACTATATTAGATAGAAAGAGAAAATAAAATCATCAACAAATTAACCCAACAGAGGCTAAAAACTAAGATGGGAAAAAACCCTTAGCGTGTGTGTGTGTATATAAAGGAAATGTATCGTCATAACAATATTTGTATGTATTACATAGAAATTGAAGAGACTGAAGACCATTAAACCCTAACAAAAGAATCAATAAACCTGTTGTATAAAGTCGGATAAAAATTAGAATGGGTAGAGCCTAAATTCCCTTGCCCAAAAGCGAGGTTGGACTGTAGGGTAAGAAGAACCTTGAAAAAGGTAGGGATGAGATGAAAAGACTGTCTCATCGCGACTTTAGATTCTATAAAGAAGTCAAAGAAATATTAGAACAGTAAACTCATGGCAATAACATGGATTAGAAGATACAAACTTGTGCCAAGAAGACACAATTAAATTAAATAGAAATATTTGATCTTAAAATATATTAAGATACAAGAATAAGTACTAGTTGATTTAGAGATGGGTTTTCTTTTGAATATCTATCTATATATATAGCATGTCTCAACCCCAAATTCCATTTGCAATTAAGAACCTAAGCATGAACCGTTAGTCTTATTATTGAAAAGAGAGTTGAATAATGTGAATGGTTTAGAAAAGAAAAACACTTTTCGAGTGAGCAAATTTTTTACCAAGCACAAGTGGTTGCAAGAAGAATATTTGTTCAACGATGCCCCTACTTCAATATTTCAAAAAATGAAGAAAAATAAATAAGCTAAATTGTCTGGAAACTATTTTACAATGAATTCTTGAGTTGAACAAAAATAAAATGTATATATACATGTATTGTATAAATAAAAAGTACCATGGATGTCGGAATTCAGTACTCTAGAGTGAATGAAGAATGGGAATATACCCTTACCGAAAAATAAAGAGCAAAATTCAAGAGCCAAACTAGCAAATGAAACCCAAATGGTTGAAGAGCCAAATTTCGGCAAATCGACGAAAAAACTGAACACATGATGTGGCGGAGGGAATGACGTAGATACTCGAAACCACCTCCATTATTATCTAACATTGATCTCAGACCATTATTCATGAGGGAGATGTTCGCATTACATGTAACATGTACCCATTTCAAAGAATTAACAAGACATAAAAGGCTCTTACGTGTTACTTTACGCATTACAGTAGCCAACTCCATCCAAATTGTTTTAAGCGGATAAATCATGGACTAGTTATAACTAATTCACCTTTGAAATTAATTCACGTATGTGCCAGGTATTCAATTATAACCTTCATACAAATAAGGAAAAGTATGCCATCAAACAAAAATATAATGATCGATGGGACCAGGGGTTAAATTTGACGGGTGACCCTACCTGTCAAGGAATTTTTTTTTGACGTTTTTATTTTTACACTGCCCATCATATGACTTTTAAAATTTATTTGTACAAGTTTTATCTAATTTCAAATTGTACAATAAAAGAACAATAGTTGTGAAATAATTTTCAAACCGAAAACATAACGTGCATGATTTCTCGGTTGGATACAATGAACCTTTTGGTGGCTCGCCCAACAACCGACTTTGCAGACAAGAAGTTGTGTTCATCCTCATTTCGGACAAAACCCAATAGTCTAATGCTATTTACTGCACAAACCGTTGTTGAAAGTCAAGTCCAATTTTTTACAGCAAATACAAAACGAAGCTCAATTTTTTACATAACCCACTACCCAGAATTCAGTTGGTTTAATATCCCACTAAAGACAAATGGATTCAATGCATCAAGCTCTACTGAAATTTCAAACATATAAAAGTCCAG
>APFE031737075.1:30746-53730 GCA_000404065.3 Pinus taeda
TCTTTTACAAATATGGTATTTGGCCCATAGGATTCACTTAAATAAAACCTCTTTCTTGACCCTTCATAAATAAACGAGGGTTATGGACTAAATATAAAAACAGGTTTTATTTATTTACCATACGTCTAGTTTATTTATATTTTTATTTATTTACCATACCTTTTGAGTAAGTATTAAAAAACGTTTTATTTATTTACCATACCTCCACTTTACTTATATTTTTATTTATTTACACCCTTGTATGTATATAAGGTGATATGGAGTAAATATAAAAAATGTTTTATTTATTTACCATACCTCTCATTTATTTAGATTTTTATTAATTTACCATATCTCTTTTATAAATATGGTATTTGACCCATAGGATTCACTTAAAATAAAACCTATTCTTGAAAATGGGCGAATGGATTCACTTAAATAAAACCTATTCTTGAAAATGGGTGAATGGAAGGTTGTAACTCCTAATTTCAAGGGCTAAATTTACCTTTTTTACCCTATCCCTTAAAATAAGGTGGGCTATTTGAGGTGATTTGTAAAAATGTACTATGATACAAAATATTCGCCCACTAAAAATTTAAAACCCCTTAATTTTGCCAAAGGGCGAACATTCGCCCCTAAAATCATCCCTATTTTTGTGAATTCAATGGAGTGAGTATGACTGCAAGTTGCCCTCGCCAGAGTCTGGACTTTGGAGTTTGTGGAGATTATAAATTTATAACGTTACACTATTCACACCATATTAAAAATATATAAAAATTATAATTTTTTTTTTTAACTTTTAATTTTTTAACATGCCCGTCAATATGACGTTTTTGAAAATGAATGGCAAGTTGAGCATGATGTGGAGGTTTTAGATTAAAACGTATTTTACGGGTAAAAATGCGAAATACGGGCACACAAGCGTCAAATTTAACCCCTGGATGGGACCCATTATATGAATTGGAGATTGGTTAGCCATATAAAAATGCGTAAATGGTTTCCCATCGAAATATTATAACCTCTCTCCATATGACTATGTCAACGAGTTAACAAAAAAAACCAAGGGTTTTGTATAAAAACATGACATCGATATAGTCCATCTCCTACATAGGCATTCTAGAGAAATTTTGAGATTTTATAATCATAATCAAGTGCCCAAGTAAAAAACGGTTAACATATGATGTGTAACAATCAAAATTAGCGTTACAAAACTTAGGCTATCTCCAACCATTTTATTTACACGAGATTGATGATTTCCTTCTATGAAAATGTCGATTAAATGTTAATGCATAATTTATTGCATAGTGAGGAGTAATATTTAATATACCATTGTATGCCTGGTCTCTTTTATTTTAAAAAACATTTGTGTTTTGCCTTGTTGAGTTTTGTTGCATGTAATTAGAGGGTTGTTGCAAGGTCGTATGTATTAACATAGATGATGGTATCATCTTTGAGTTGTTTGTGGAGGGAGGAGAGCTCAAGTATGAGGTTGTATGTATTAACATAGATGATGGTAGCATCTTTGAGTTGTTTGTGGAGGGAGGAGAGCTTAAGTCTGAGGAATGTGGAGAAATGCATTGTTTAAAGAAATGGAGTAGTCATGCCGATCAAAGTCATTGGAAGAATGGGGAAATAAATGAGCCAAAAGGTCTCGCACCCTTAAGGGGCTATGTCCCTCACAATAATATCCTTTCTCCCTCATTATACAAAGACTATACAACTCCTAGAATAGACTTTGCAATCTCTAGAAGAATGGTCTCCTTCGCCTAGGAAGTAGTGAGTTTAAGGTTCATGTATGTGTAGCTCATGTCATTTCCCATAATATCTATCATGTATTTCCCACTCTTGAATGCTTCAACACTTGGGAGATGGCTTAGAGAACTTGTATGAACATTCCATCAATTATCAATTCAATACTGATTACTATTACTATTTAGACCACATATAATTACTACCTACCATTCGTCTTGAGGCTATAAATAAATTGTTGCTTAGAAAAATTTAACTCATTCATATGAATAGTGAGATTGATGGGAGTGATGAAGGAATTAGTATCATGAGTAGTGGCACCTACCATGGAAAAGTTAACTCCACCCCCAAAATTTTAACCCATAAACTAAAATATGGACTCAAAATGATAATCCCAATCCTTTGGCTACAACATTCAATTTTTTTTCAATCAAATATATATTTAAGGTTGCAACAAAAAGAAAACAACAATGATATCAAATTACATAGTAATTTGAATTAATTAGCATACCAAACAATTTTATGGATAGTCTTTCATCGTCATATCTGCATGTGGGTTTGCCAAAGAATGTTTCTCCATAGGGAGGATTCCCCAGAAGAACGTTATAGGGGAACAAAATGTCGATGGAACCTGTATCGGAGTGTGGATGGAAAAATAGAAGCAATATGTTTCACATTTCATGCTTTTTAGTATGATTTATTTGGTTCTTTAGAATAAGTTTCCAAGTTTTTGGATAACATGGGTTAACTTCAATATTCACTCCTTATCGATGTAGGAAAACTGGGCCTTATTCAGAAACTGATCTCCAATCTACCATTTGAGTTGAAGAGTAAATATCTCCATAGCCATTGCAAGTAGTGGAGCCTTGATCTTAACACATTCTTCTAAAAAAAACCCTTCAAATCCATGCAATAAGAGTTCCTAGTATCATTGTAGAATAAACCATTTTAGAGCCAATAACTCTAGATTTAATTTTTCCAATGCAGATATTAGTGGATTATTGTCATGACAACTATATTTACGAATTACAACATTGAGTAATAGGAGGAAAATTGGTCCAGGAGCATCTAGGTGTAGTATACCTTCATCTATATTGAATTTGCATCCACACTTTAGTCAACACAAGAAAGAAGCATTCTAGTTCTATAGATTCCTCTCCATCATATATAACCATGTCATTAATCCTAGATACTGGACAAAAGACATGAGATAAGATTCCCTTGAGCCTACAGACATTTATAGCAGATACTTGGTTATTGTAAACCTCAGAGGTAACAATAAATTTACCAAATTGGACAAAGTTAAACATGTTGATGCAAAGAGTGTCAGCATTCTAGACTAGGCCCCCCATCAAATTGCCAAAGAAAAACAAATGAAACCTTTCAAGGAATGCAAAATTGCTGAGGTAAATGCAGAGAATCTCCCATTTTCGAAATATTATATCCATCTATCTATCTATCTATCTATCTATCTATCTATCTATATGTGTGTGTTAGAATCATGTCCCTTAATTTCTTTTTATTTTTTGTTTTACATTTATGAATTCATGTTACTTTTATTTATTTATTTTACTGAAAATCAAAGACATAAGCCTATACATTCTTATTGGCCAATTATAGACTAGAAATAGATGATGTATTATTCTAGCTACAATTTTTATTTTTTTCCTATTATAATCAAGTTTGACAGCTTTATGTGTAAATACACATCAAAATGGCAATTGAAACTCATATGAGCGATTTATTCAGTTAATTCATGCACATTGTTTTGATGCATGCCCTTGTTGATTGTGTACCACTTCTTTATTGATATTCCATAATGCTTTTATACAAACAAAGCTAAGATATATTAACAATAGTCACCAAATCCAAATATGAAAAACGCTAATGAAATTGAAAAGAGTCATGACTATCAAATGGGTCACATTTATTTTTCTTAAGGAGAGATTACTTCCATAATCATATTTTAATTCTGGCAGGAAGAGTAAGAAACATAAAACCAATGAATTCAAAATTATGCAGAATTATCCTCCTTATAATTATTTTTTTGGTTAAATTTATCTAAATATAAAATCTAATATGGAAGAGTTGAATGCACATTATGATTTCAGTTCCTTGGAGAATACTTATAATCTCAATTTAGCCAAATCTGATTTTTTTTTTTAATTCAAATAGTTGCATGGCTGGAGAAATACATTCAGTTAATGTTTCTCTCATATATCGTACATGGAAAGCAATTTTGTTTGTTCTTTTCTATCCATGATTTGGAAAGTTGCAATTAATTATACAAATCTATTTTAAACAACAAAGTTTGGAATCAGAAGGAAATTTGAAAGGAATTCTTGGCTACATAGAGGACACTATGGTATCTATAGATTTAATTTGGGGAAGTTGGTATGTTGTGAATATGTCCAACATTCTATTTGTTCTTTTGAAGTCCTAATATGAATTAGTTGTGTACTGATAGTAGCTTTCTTATGGTTAGATCAAGCATATTTCATTCACAGGTAGGGAGCCCTGAGTGAAAATTTTCTGAGATTAGCCTAATGGTATAACAATGAGTGGGGTTACAAGAGAGAATCAAACCACTTGTATCTTTCAAGTATGTTAAATGGATTTCATAATTTTCAACAATATTACTACAATGCTTATTATAGTAATTTAGTCTCTTTAATTCTTTTTTTTTTGCAGTTCACAAGTGGTAGATCTGATTGTACATAAGGTCTCTTCTCAATATGTTATAATATTTTTTCCTATTCCATGTCTTTGAATCTTCCTCCAATAAATTATATGGAGTCTAGTGATTATGGTTCATAGACAATTATCTACCTTTAAATAAAATTCAATAACTTAGAAAATTATATTATTGTATGTAAAGGAACACATGTCTTCCATGATGCTAGTGAACTGATAAGAATGTGCTTTAATTTTGGTAAACTAACCTTCACAGGCCTTCCATGATGTTAGTGCATTGATAGGTATGTGTTTTAAGTTTTGGAAACTAAAAGTAAGGGTATAGGAATGAGTTTTTTCTTATTTTGGGTGAGGTTCATGTGGATGTGGCATGTGGTTCAGGTTCAACGCAAGTGAAAGCATATTAGTAAAAATGAAAAAAAAACTTATTTTTTTTATTCGATTAGTTCCATATATAATACGATTTTTATGTGTATTATAATATTGATTATTTTCTAATTATTGAGTAGACTAGGAAAAAATGTTTCTCTAATTGTTGTGTAGGCTGGGACAATATTATTGGTTTCAAAATAATTTATTTCCTTCAAGAATATTTTGATGGTTTGTTTTTATGAATAGTTTATTTCGCAAAGTCAAGAAATAATGTATTTTTGAATATTTATGAATGGGTGGCCACATTTATAAAATCTTTACATTATTTGTTTCTCCAAACAATTATCACATCTCATTCAAGAATATTTTGATTTGTTTTGATGCTTTATAAATATACATTTTCCTCTTATAAATACTTTGAATAAATTGTTGTATGAAATTATGGTATTAGTAATTCAGAATACAGTTTGAATATATGTAAATTTCTATTAGTAATTAGTTGGTGATGAAGAAGGGAGATGATCATGTCAAGGATTAATTTTCACTTTGCAGGAGGATTGATTCTACACATCTTTTTCATTTTAATTCTAGGTATCACAAATTTTAGTAGCTAATTATTTCTTGATAGTGTCCCTCTATGAATTACTAAATATATCTTGAAAAATATAGTTTTTAGTAATCTTCAACCTCGATATTAACAACATCTAATGCACCTAACGCAAACAATCAAATAGGATTAGAAAACAACAACTACACTGAAATGAATGCATCTAGTGAAAGCAATCAAATAGTATTAGAAATCCACATCCACACTGAAATCCATGCATCTAGTGCAAGAAATCAAATATGATAAGAAATCCACATCTACCCTTAAATTTGTGCATCTAGTGCAAGCAATGAAATAGGATTAGAAATCCACATCTACACTAAATTCAATGCATCTAGTGAAACCAATCAAATATAATTAGAAACTAAGATCTACAGTAAAACCAATGCATCTAGTGCAAGCAAACGGATAGGATTATAAATCTCCATCTACATTGAAATCAGTGCATCTAGTGCAAGAAATCTTCTTCTCTCTCTCACCCATCCATCTAATATTGAAAAATATTTTTAATAATTTGCAGTCTCAAAATTAACAACATCTAATCCATCTAATGCGAGCAATCAAATAGGATTAGAAAAAAACATCTACATCAAAATCTATGCATATAATGAAAGCAATCAAATAAGATTAGAAACCAGCATCTACATTGAAATCAATACATCTAGTGCAAGAAGTAAAATATAATTAGAAATTAACATCTACACTACAATCAATGCATCTAACACAAGCAATCAAATAATATTAGAAATCACCATCTACGATGAAATCAATGCATCTAGAGCAAGCAATAAAATAGGATTAGAAATAAACATATAAACTATAATCAAAGCATCTTGTGCAAGAAATCAAATATAATTATAAATAAAAATATACACTAAAATCAATGCATATAGTGCGAGCAATCAAATAAGATTATAAATCATCACCTACAGTGAAATAAATGCATATAATAAAATAAATATTCTTCCCTCTCTCCCCCCTCCATCTATGTCTATATCACCCTCCATCTCTCCTTATTTATCTCTCTATCTCACCCCCCTAAACACATACACACTCTCTCTCCATATCTATATATCTCTCCCTCTCTCTCTATCTCTATTTTCTTCCTTCTTCACCTCACATCTATATCTCTATCTCCCTCAGCCTCTCCTTTGTCTATCTATATCACCCCCAAAACATACACATTATTTTTCCATATCTATATATCTCTCCATCCATCTTCCTCTCGCACTCTCTTCCCCTTAACTCTCTCGTCCCTGTCTCTCTCTTCCCTACTTCTCTCCTCCCTCCCTCTCTCTCTATCTCCCTTATCAATCCCACTCTCTCTCTCCACCTTTTGCTCTCTATGTATTTATTATTACCTCCCTCTATCTTTCACTCCAACTCCATCTTTTTCTCCCTCCCTCTCTCCTTCTCTCTCTCACATTCTATCTATCTTCCTTCCTCTACCTCCATTTCTCTCTCACCTCCCTTTGTCTCTTTCCCACTCTTTCTCTCTCTCGTTTTTCCAACCCTATCACTATCTCCCTCCCTCTCTCCTTCTCTTCCCCCTTCCATCCATCTCTTCGTATTTGTCTCTCTATGTCACGCAAAAACATACACACACTCTCTCCATCTCTCCCTTGTCACTCCCTCCCTCTCTCTCCACTCTTCTCTCTCTATGTCTTTCTTCTTCATTTTATCTCGATATCACCCTTGTCACTCTCTCTATCTTTCCACCTCTGTCACTTTATGTATTTATTTTCCCTCCATATATATATTATATATATATAGAGAGAGAGAGGAGAGAGAGAGAGAGAGAGAGAGAGAGAGAGAGAGAGAAAGAGAGTTAATAGATATCATGATATATTAATCTATATATATTATATATAAAAAATTGAATCTCATATTTAAAATTTAATATTGCATTAATTCAAAGTTATTAAATTTAATAATATAAATTAGATTTAATAATGTTTTTATGGTATGGATAAAAAAATATAAATAAAACTACATCAAATTAATATTTTTTAATATCAGAACTTTGATGTGGAAATATTTATGTCTTTAAAGAATTTAATATATCGATAAGATATGGTTTTCCCCTTTAAAGATTCATTTTACAAATATTTGATCAAAAGACATATTAAAATATTTTGGAGTAGGATTTTCGATTCTTTGCATTGAATGAACCTTTTTCCTTTGATTTAAAGATGCTATTAGCTTTAGTAAATCTAAGTAAAGATATTTAATATTTTACCCAATTTGGAATTTTAATGTGGTAATTTATTTTGTTAAAAGCAAATTTATGATCCATTTGAATTCATGTACATGATAAAGGAACTATTAAATGCATGAGATAATTTATCATTCATTAAAATTATATATAATAGTACATAGTTATATTTTATTAATCAATCTTAATCCATTAATAAGATTAAAAGGTTATATATAATTTAAGCTTCAAGTTAATGTTTTGGCCGACATTGGTAAAAAGTATTTTTATTATTTTTCGAGGACGTGACATACTTACACATCGGGGTCATACTGGGTTGTAGAATGCACATCTTATACTTGAAAAAAGACATGAGAGAATATTTCCTTGAGCCTGTAGACATTTATAGAATAGACTTGATTATTTGATTGCAAAGGGACAAATATTGAAGATAGTTTCTACTTTCTTCATAACTTATTCACATAGATGTAAAAATGATGGTCATTGGAAACCTATCTTAAGAAGCTTGTCCCAAGATAAGGTATTTCACCAAGCTAGGAGGCAAGAGGAGTTGGAGACTTTATGTGGAAGATTTTTCATCCAAATATTCTCTCATATTTCCTCATTTAAATGGTTGGAATTCTTACGTACTGAGAAATAAGCTCCTTTGATTATGGGTGGGCCCCTAAATCAATAGCCCCCTATTAGTATCTCAAGGTCATTAGCTAGTGAGATATTTTTTTGTTGCAGATCATATCATATGCACTATCAATCCCTCATGCTTGATAATGGGTTCTAGTTTTCTTCTAAATTTTACCATCTCTAATGGACATTTGAATTATTCTTTTTCCAATAGTGATTTATTGTGTGTCTATTGTTATATACCATGGAGGTTCTTAGCTCTTGAAACACTACTTAAATGTTGTACTTCATGAAACTATTTCCATGTGCTATCCCAAAATAGAGATTCTTAACCATCCAATAGCTCCCAAAAGCAATGTTGTTGGATGAGTTTCATGCCCTATTGGGAAAGGTTTCATATAGTTGATCTAGGTTGTATCGATTACACCATGATAAACTATTTATGGGTAACCATATTGCTACATTTTTAGTTATAGATTTGTCATCGGAGATCCTAGCTTCCTTCGATCCAATGCCACCAATTTTTATCATGGAGAATGGTGATGAGTGTCTTTGGATATTTAAATAATAGTCCTTTGTTGAGCTTGGGAGGGTAGGTTTTGTCCTAGGGTACCAAATAATGTCTTTTTTTATCTTTTGTTGCTCCACCCCAAGGACAGTCCCTTTGGAGGTTACAAATAGAGAATATATTGATTTAGAGACAATACATGGCTAAAATAATGTACGTATCGAGGGCTTCAAGGATGGAATAGAGAAAAACTAAACAAACTGTGACTTTAGTACAACAAAAATCCCAACTACCAATCTTGAAATAAAATTTACTAAGAATATCAAACCAAGGGATGATTTAGAGAGTTTTTACTCCCAGAGGGGATCCTAAGAATTCAAAGATTGAAGATCAACATTTATAGTTAAGTAGGAAGACGAATGAGTTTTCACAAAATGATGCTTCTCAAGAATATTTGACTTGGATTGATTAATTATAGTACTCGAGTCTTTTAGAAAATCATATATAACCTAGATAAGTTCCACCACTTCTATCAATGTGAGGGTTCCAATAAAAATGGCATCATCAACAAATTATTGGTGAGATACTAGAACATCTTCTAAAAATATCCTTAATCCCTTTTATTTTCCTACTGAAATTGATATTCTCATGGTAGGAGCTCGTATTTTTGCATCTAAAATAAAGAGAGAATGGGAAAGGTAATTCTAGTGGTGATCCCAAGGATGGACACGTAGCAATGGCCGTTTAACTCTTATCATTTTTCTAATTAAATAGTGGCAGGGTTTTGGTGTAAGGTTTTAATGCGATTTATGTTTTTCAGTCTACCCGTTGTACTGGCCTTGGTTTGCAAACACGGTCTATCACACCTGTCGAGGGTATTTGGAATTAATTTCTTCATTTTCGTCTTCTGGTTCAGCGCTATGGGTGCATTGTGCTTTCGCTTGGTTCTTGTGATGGTTGGTAAGCATTATGCCTTTCTTGTCACATATGGTGGTTTGTTAGTGTTGTGCCTTGCTTGCTCCCTGTGGTCGTTTAATTCGCTAGTTCTTGGGGGTTTTCAGGTCGATTTTGCCTACAAGTCGATTCATCTCTATCACCTGGCTCATATATTGTCTCTACTCTGTTTTGCGATAATTGTTTTCTTGACGTTGGGTCTGGTGATGATTTGGCTCTATGAAACACAGGTTCTTGCCTTACTAATGCACTGGATGGCTCAATCAACTTGTTCTCAGGTAATTTTCTTATTCCGGTTTCATTTCCTCCTTTTGTTTTTAAGTCTCTAACCCTCTAGATCCTTAGTGAGTAGGAAAAATTTTCTCATGCTATTTCTGTTGGGAGAAACGCTCTGTTGCAAGTCTCAGCTCTCGTCCTCCGTCGTGAACCCAAACCTTCTCCAGGTAAATCCTTTACCCTTTCTTGGTTAATCCATTTCATTGTATTGTTGGTATCATGGACCTACTTAACTGCTTCCCTATTTTTTGTTGGTGTATAGGTCATTCCAGGGGAACGCTGCTCCATGGCCTCATCCTTTGGAGTTTTCGTAGGCTTAGGGAAAACTTGGGTAGGGTCTTTCCATGGCTGTATCTTTCTTTTTCTTGTTCTGTCTTTAGTTTGGTATAACCCTTAGGGTTTCGCTTCTTTTGTGTACGTGTGTGGTTTTATGGGTTTTCATGCCCTCGTTGTTTGGCTAGTATTATTATAGTTTCAGGGGTTTTAATTCCCTCATTGTTTGACTAGTTTGGGCCTGTGAATTGCAGTTTTCAATTTTCATGGGTTTCAGAACCCTCCATGGTTTTTGGGTTGTATAATCTGTACCATGAACTATTAAATTGGAAATGAAATGAATGCACAGTTATGCTTGAATGCTGAATATAAAAGTACCTTGTTTTTTTGTTGATGAAAGGAGAAAAAAATGTATTGTCTATGTTGGCTTTTCCTTTGTCGGGTTCCTGGTCCGAGATGCCTTCTGTCACAAGTTTCTTGTCGATTTCATTTGGCTTCTTAATAGGTTATTTCATTGTTTTTCTTTCGATACAATGTCTAAAACATTTATGCACAAGAAAATAAAAAATTGTCTTGCTTCCTTAATGAGAGATTCTAGATTCATTCACTTTTATAGATATTCAAGACAATTATAATTTTCAAATCCTAAGTTCTCTCCTCTCTCTAGATGGTAGCCCCTCAATCAGGCTATGGTTTTTTTTTTTCAATGCATTAATAGCAGTTTCTTTACAGTTGAGGAACTGTTCCTCAGTTACCTTTCAGTTATCTAATAGTTTCTTTAAACATGCTCTTAACTATTCCTATCTTGACTTGCTTGCTTAATTTTTAAATAACAATGGATGAGTAAGCCTTAATTTAAATAAAACAAAATAAAACATAAACTCAAAATGTTTTTCTTTCTTCCTGACAAAATAAAAAACCATTTCCTCGCTGTCGCCTTTTTTAGTCAGATTCTCCTCCATTAGGCTCCCAGGGTAAATTAAACTCATGGCTCCTATCCATGAGCTCTTCAATAGAGTACATGGCGCTTTGAATTTTTCCAACATCAAACCAAGAACTATCTTCAATAGGATGGTCCTTCCACTTGACTAGGTACCACAAATATTCTTTCCTTCGAGTCTGCTTGGCCACTTGGGTGTCTAGGATCTATTCGATCTCTAAAGGCTTTTTTGGGAGCATCTGTTTAATCCATGATTTGTTCTCATTCTAGATGTCCCATGTTCATCTTTCCGAATTGTCTTCTTCATTTGTCGCAATGTATGGGTACAAATCTACCACATTAAAAATGGGTGGAATTCCTATACCTGGGAGTAACTGCAATTCATAAGTGTTTGCAGAAAACTTTCGAAAAATCCTACAAGGCCCAATTTTATTCAATTTAAACTTGTTGTATTCGCCTTTAGGAAACCTCTCCTTGCATAGGTGTGCGAATAGCAGATCTCCTACATTGAATTGTACCTCCTGCCTTTCCAAATATGCTTTTTGTTTGTACCTTTGGTTGTTGTCTTGTAATTTTAATTTCACCTATTCATGAAGATCATTGATTACCTTTGCGAAATCTTCACCATCAACACTCCTGTACTCCAATTGACCCAAATCCCGCAACTCATGTACTCCATGTGGGTGCATTCTGTATAGCATCTGGAAAGGACTACTGCTTGTGCTTCTATTGGGAGTATCATTATAAGAAAATTCCGCTTGTGCAAGCACACAATACTCCTGTCGAGAATTTTCTCCAACCAAACTCGATATATTTCCCAAACTTTGGTTCACCACTTCGGTTTGGTCATCGGTCTGTGGATGATAAGCTGAGCTAAAGTTCATTATGGTGTCTAATTTTTCCCATAAGGTTCGCCAAAAATGACTTGTAAACTTGATGTCTCGGTCTGAAATAATAGACTTCGACAATCCATGTAATCTAACTATCTCTGTGAAGAACAAATGTGCTACATGTGTGGCATCATTGGTTTTCTTGCACGGAATGAAATGTGCCATTTTGGTTAAACGATCCACCACCACCATGACGGAATCAAATCCCCATTGTGTCTTCGGCAGACCTAAGACAAAGTCTAAAATAACTGAGTCCCGTGGTCTGTTCGGAATAGGTAAGGGTGTATACAACCCTGTGTTCTGGCTATGTCCCTTTGCAAGCTAACACACTTTGCATCTAGTCACAAACCTTTGTACATCTCTACACATCTTTGGCCAATAGTAAAAGTGGCTCAATTGATCCAAGGTCTTGTCTATGCCAAAATGCCCCGCTAAACATTCATTATGCTTTTCTTGGATTAAGTTCTCTCTCATATAACATTCCAGAATACACATTTGCGCTCCTTTGAATAGAAACCATTCCTGCATATTATAGTCCAGCCATGAACTATTATCTCTCAACAATTGATTTTGGCAAGCTTCATGGGCTTCCTTAAAATCTGCATCTATTTCATACACGTCTTTAAGATGTTCGAATCCTAATACTTGTATCGTACTTTCCTGTAGGACCAAATTCCTCTTGCTTAATGCATCTGCCACATTGTTGGCTTGACCACTAATGTATTTCAACACAAATTTAAGACTTTGCAAGTACTCCACCCACTTCCCATGTCTATGGTTCATCTTATGCTGCTGCATAATATACTGTAATGCAGAATTGTTTGAAAATAAGACAAATTCATTGGCCATAGATAATGTCTCTAATTCTTTAGCGCTTGAATTCTTTGTCATAAGACATGTACTTCTGCCTACTTTCATTTAGTTTCTCACTGAAGTAGGCTATTAGCTTGTCTTCTTGGCTAAGTACTGAACCAATGGTTGTTCCACTGGCATCATAGCAAACTTGAAAAAGTTTGTTAATGTCCGGTAATCTCAAGATTAGCTTTTCAGTAATCTTTCTTTTGAGAAGCTGAAAACTCTTCTCTACCATTTCTATCCAATGAAAAGGTTGATTGGCCTTCTTAATGGTATCCACCATGGGTGCACAAATCCCACTGAAATTTTTAATAAACTTTCAATAAAAACTTGCCAATCCATGAAAACTCGGTACCTCAAAAAAACTTTTGGGAGACGGCCAGCTAACTATGGCTGCAACCTTATTCGGATCCATTTTTAGTTCATTCTCAGAAATCACAAATCCCAAATAAATTAACTCTTTCTTGAAAAAAGAACATTTCTTCAAATTTATCAGTAATCTATTTTGCTGCAATTTTTCCAATACATACCTCACATGTCAAAAATGCTCTTCCTTTGTCTTGCTTCATATAAGTATATCATCTAGATATACAATCACAAATTTACCAACGAATTCCTTCAGCATCTCGTTTATCAAACGTATGAACATGTTGGGGGCATTGCTCAATACAAATGGCATAACCAACCATTCATATAAGCTTTCATTAGTCTTGAAAGCTGTCTTCCACTCGTCATCTTCTCAAATCCTGATTTGTTGGTAGCCGCTTTTTAGGTCTATCCTTGAAAATTACGCTGCTCCACTCAAACAATCCATCATATCATTTGTTTGAGGTAAAGGAAACCTATACCTGATAGTGATCTTATTAATTGCCCAGGAATCAGTGCACATCTACCACTCACCTCCTTTCATGGGAGCTAAAACAGTTGGAACTGCACAAGGGCTTAAAGTTTCCCAAATCAGTCCTTTATCCAACAACTCCTACACCTACATCCTGATTTCTTCATTTTTATTTGGACTCATCTGGTAAGCAGCTTTGTTTGGAAAACTAACTCCTGGAATAAAATCAATATGGTGACTAATACTTTGCTTTGGTGGTAATTTGTTTGGTAGATTTTCTACCACAATATCACTAAATTCCTGTAGCATGTCCTATATCTCTTTAGGTAAGTCAGTGACTTCAATATGGATCAATACTAGTTTTGGCCTTCGTACAACTACATATTTTACCTCATCGTCCTCCATCTATCGCAGAAACTCTTTTCCACCTAATAGTAATGCTTTTGTCCCACTAGTTTCTGCAACATCCTCTTCCTTCATGGGCACTAGCGTATGCTTTATCCCATCTTTAACAAACTTGTAACAATTTATTTCCCCATCATGGACGACCTTCCTATTATACTGCCATGGTTTGCCTATCATAATATGGCACACGTCCATAGGCATGATATCACAAGTCACCTTGTCCTTGTACTTGCCAATATGAAACTCTACTTCGCAGAGGTCATCGACCAGCAGTTGGTGACCTTTCTACAACCAAGATACTCTATATGGAGTTGGGTGCTTCAACTTCTTCAAACCCAATTTCCCCAACATTTCAGTAGCTACCAGATTATCAATACTTCCACTCTCTATGATTAAATTGCAGTATTTCTCATGCGACTTGCACATAGTCTGGAAAATGCTTTCCTCTGTGTCTGATCAGCTACGTCCTTAGCTGGTTTCAATAATACCTTGTTCAACACTAAGGCTTCCTCAGTTTTAGGCATATTTTCCACCTCATATGGTGGTGCCTCCACTTCATCGGGTTGAACGATATATGCTCCCTTCTGTTTAGTTTGTTCATTTTCAGGACATTCAAAGGACCTGTGTCCCCACTTGTGACACTTGTAACATTGGTAGGAATTTCTTCTGCCTTTGCCATTACCTCTTCCTCACTGGTATGACCTTCCTCATTTGGTGTTACCTTCCCTTTCAGTCTGTCACGAAGTCTTCAAACTACTGCCCTCTTCATTACTGTTGGCAGTCCTACCTTTGCCAAAGGACTATCCCCGAACTCTGCCAAAACCACGTCCTCTTCTGGCATTCTGTTTCCCAGAAATATTTTCCTCCTCCTTCAAAGCACTCTGATAGGCTTCCTTTATGGTCTTAGGGGAAGGAATACTAATTTCGTCTAGGATCTCCATCTGTAGACCATTTACAAGCCTCGTTGTTTTCTCAAGGGTATCTTCAACATAACCAGCTCTTAGGTTTACTTTATAAAATTCTTCACTATATTCCTTTAAGGTCATCATTCTTTACCTCAGGTTCTGTACTTGTCCATAAAGGGAAATTTGATAATCTTTTGGCAGAAATTTTATCTTCATTCTAGCAATCATCTTGTCCCATTTTTTAATCAATGGTTTGTTCTTGATCTCCTCCTTTCTTCCTATACATTGTCCCACCATAGTGCTGCATGTCCCTTCAACTTGGTGACAACAAACCTGATCCTCTTTTCTTCGTTGATTTCTTCATATTCAAAATATTTATCTACTTCACTTATCCAGTCTAACAATGCCTCTATGGACAAATTGCCATCATAATTAGTGAGCTCCGGCCTTGGCCCTCTACTAGCCAACAAAAGTGACCTCAATAGTTTAATCTCTGGTCCTTATTCATCTGACCCATTCGTCGTGGCTGTGTTTTCCTCCTCACTGTCATCCCCACCTTCCTGATCTCTACACCTTCCTGCTTCCACTGCTGCCAAAGTGCAGTTAAAGTCCTAATTTCTTCTTGTAACCCTCCATCTGCTACTCTTTTGATGGCTCTACCTCGACCCATTCTTCCTACCTCCATATTTACTGAGAGAAAGGAACAAACCACTATGATACCAAAAATTGGTGGTGATCCCGAGGAGGGACACGTAGTAATGGTCATTTATCTCTTATCGTTTTTCGAATTAAATAGTGATAGGGTTTTTGTGTGAGGTTTTAATGTGATTTATGTTTTTTGGCCTACCCTTCATGCTAGCCTTGGGTTTGCAAACGTGGTCTATCACACCTGCCAAGGGTATTTCGAATTTATTCTTGTATTGTCGTGGTTTGGTTCGGCTCTATGGGTGCATTGTGCTTTGGCTTGGTTCTTGTGATGGTTGGTAAGCATTGTGCCTTTCTTGTCCCTTATGGTGGTTTGTTAGTGTTGTGCCTTGCTTGCTCCTTGTGGTGATTTACTTCGCTGGTTCTTGGGGGTTTTCAGGTTGATTTTCCACCTACAAGTCAATTCATCTTTGTCACCCGGCTCATACTTTGTCTCTAGCTTGTTTTGTGATGATTGTTTTCTTGATGTTGGGTCTGGTAATGATTTGACGCTATGCAAACACAAGTTCTTGCCTTGCTACTACACTAAACGTCTTAGCAAACTCGTTATCAGGTAATTTTCTTGTTTCGTTTTCATTTCCTCCTTTTTTTTTTAAGTCTCTAACCCTCTAGCTCCATGGTGAGTAGGAAAAACTCTCTCATGGCATTTTTGTTGGGAGAAACCCTCTGTTGTGAGTCTCGGCTCTCATCCTTCGTCGTGGAGTTAGACCCTCTCCAGGTAAATCCTCGCTCCTTTCTTGGTTAATCTATTTCATTTTATTGTCAGTCTCATGGCCCTACTTAAATGCTACCATGTTTTGTGGTGGTGTGCAGGTCATTCCAGGGGAACGCTGCTCCATGGCCTCATCCTTGGGAGTTTTCACAAGCTTACGGAAAACCTGGGTAGGGTCTTTCTCTGGCTGTATATTTATTTTTCTTACTCTGACTTTAGTTGGGTAAAACCCTTGTGCTTTCACTTCATCCTTGTATGTGTGTGGTTTCAGGGGATTTCATGCCCTCATTGTTTGACTAGTATTAGTAGAGTTTCAGGGTTTTTCACGCCCTCGCTGTTTGACTAGTCTGGGCCCGTGAATTGTAGTTTTCAGTTTTCATGGGTTTCAGAACCCTCCATAGTTTTTGGGTTGTATAATTTGTACCATGAACTATTAAATTGGAAATGAAATGAATGCACAATTATGCTTGAATGTTGAATATAAAAGTACCTGGTTCTTTTTGTTGAGGAAAGGAAAAAAATGTATTGTCTATGTTGGCTTTGCCTTTTTCTGGTTCCTGGTATGAGATGCCTTTTGTCACAAGTTTCTTGTCGATGCCATTCCGCTTCTTAATGAGTTATTTCATTGTTTTGGTTTCAATGCAATGTCTGAAACATTTATGCACAAGAAAATAAAAAATTGTCCTACTTCCTTCATGACAGGTTCTAGATTCATTGGCTTTTATAGATATTCAAGACAATTGTAATTTACAAATCTTGAGTCCTCTCTTCTCTCTGGATGACAACCCCTCAAACAGGCTCTGGATTTTCCTTTTTAATGCATTACTAGCAATTTCTTTATAGTTGAGGAACTGTTCCTCAGTTACCTTTTAGTTATCTAACAGTTTCTTTAAACATGCTCTTAACTATTCCTATATTGACTTGCTTGCCTAATTTTTAAAAAACAATGGCTGAGTCAGCCTTAATTTAAATAAAACAAAATAAAACAGAAACTCAAAATGTTTTTCTTTCTTTCCAGCAAAATAAAAAGCCATTTCCCAGCTATCACCTTTTTCAGTCGGATACTCCTGCATCAAATTCTCTTCTCTTATTCCATATGAAGTGGAGAAGGTTATTGCTAGGAAACCATTAAGAAATATTGAGCACGAGATAGAGGAGATTAATTCTTTAATCCAATTGGCCTAGGAATCAATGAAGCCAAAATCCTTTAAGTTCTTAAGAATGAATGACCAAGTAATCCTGCAAAAATAATTTAATGAGCATACATCACATTTTGGTATATTACAAGGAATGAATTACCTCCCAAGTTACTAAGGTTCCATCTACAATTTGTATTCCCTCCACATAATTGGCTTTCTTAAGGGATATGAGGCAAGGAAGGATGGGTTTGAGGTTGTTGGTTATAGCTTTAGTAATTATTTTTTAAGTTACATTATAGAGTGCTATAGGCCTAATGTTACTTGGATTATCAACCTTTTACTGTTTAGGAGAAAGAATAGGGAGTGTTATGTTAAATGTTGGTAGAATAGAAGTAGTTCTCCTAGAATCCTATACAACTTCAAGTATTTCATTTACTATTATTTATCAACATGCTTGAAAAAATTCAATTTTGATGCTACCAATTTCAGGTTCATTAATTTTAGGAATTTTCATTTCAGTTGCCTCCACCTCAACTAGGGTGATATCCCACATACAAGCTTCATTTCTCCCTAAAGTACTAAGCACGGAATGTGTGCAATTATTTTCCTAATTGTCGCTTATATTATGGGTCTAGGATCAAAAAAGAAATTGGATCATTGGTTTGCAAAAGAAAAAGTCATGTTCCTTTTTTACTTCATGAGGCTAGCATACACTAGATTTCTATTTCCATGAGATTTCCTCATGTTGTCTTCTTTCCTCAAGTAGAACAAGGATATGGGTCTCTTCAACTATGATTGTGTCTAATTTCCCATCTTTAATAATCATCTACTCCACGTGATTCATTATGTTTTCCAACATTTACTTGGCTAGCGATATGTTTAAAAACTCCAAGTTATTCCATCGTTTTAATTTTTCTTTGGATTATTTGATTTTTTGCTCAAAGTGGTATATTGAATGACCTACAATGTGGCTATCCTACCATCATTACTTTTGAGTGTCATCCATGAATAGCAGGTGTGAGGGCCGTAAAATTTCCAAAAATATTTTTTTTATTTTGGCTTTCCCTTGATGTATAAATCCAAGAAAATAGGTCAATGTTTTAGGTAGAGACAAGGTAGAATGGAGGCTTTTATGAAAAAATCCTTTTCCATCATGGATTCTAAGATTATAAAATGATCCATATGGGACGGAATTTTCTAATACCATCCCATTTATTTGTTCTATTTTTTAATAACATTCTTTTTATCTAGATACATAAGATTCAATTGCCTCATCAGGTCCAAAACTATTTTTCATATACATCTAGGAATTTGAACCCCCATTTATTTTCCTTCAAGGATTTATTCATATTAAAATCTCATCCAATGACGCAAGTGAATATATAAATTATTTTCTTAAGTCTACTTTGAGATTTGAGAAATTCAAGTGTGTATCATGGGATATAGGGTTGATAGATATTGGATAAAAATCACAATTTAAGTGATCCCATGGGTTGAAATTTTAATGTTAGTGTTATGGGGGCTTGAGGTGACTATATTTATGTGGTATTGGTATTAATAGTCTGAAAGCGTCGCCATTTATGTCTATATCTCCTAATTCACATCCTACCTAGAATCTAGAGCCTTTTAATGTTAATTTTTCACTAGGCACTTGGTTTCCTAAATCATCACAATTTCTAATTGATATTTGATGCATTTGTTCTAAATAATCTCATGTTTTCCCTTGTAATTGTGGCCTCTTATATTCCATGAGATTATATTTATTGAGGGTTGGATGGCCTAGAAGAGAATTTATCTATCATAATAGTGATGCACCGTAAATTTGGTAGAAATTTCACTAATTCTTGGAGTTACTTCTTTCTCTACCTCTCCATCTTTTCTCTTTTCTATTTTTTTTGGAGGATTTAAAGTAATGGATATGAACACCTAATTTAGAGTTAGAATATTTTTTACCTAATGGAGGGGAGCCATTTGTAGATTTTTAACTTAGCATTTTGGGATCAAGTGAGGATCCTTTCCCTTCCAAGCTACTTCCATTGTCTGGGGGTTTGAAGAATTGAGATCCACATCTTCTACTACTTCCTATTCATTTTCTCCTCTAATGACTACCATGACGACCTTAGAGATTGTTGGCTCCATCTATTTTTTCTTTTTTGTTAAAATCAACATCAAGTTTTGGTATTGTCTAATAATTCAACTACAAGTCACTATTCATCAAAAGGTAGTTAGAATATGAATAATTCTCATGTTTTAATTTTTTTGATGGATTAATATCATCCTAAGAGGAGAGGATTTTGAGGATGTTAAGAGTTTTAAAACCTTGTTTAGTATGGGAGGATGTGGAGTGCACAAGTTACATCATAAAGGGCGGGATTTCTTAGAGCAATCAAGATGATTATCTTTTTTTTTTCTACTAGTGGGATCACCAAATTTAGGGGGAAATATCTAAAGAGACATATTTATTTGAGGCATTTCCTACAATGAAAAGGAATGTGCTCATAATGAAAAACTTGCATTATATTTTTTCATATTTGGAAATGTGTATGGACGCTAGTATAGGCTTGGAAATCTTCATGTACACATATACTATTGCACAAGAGGTATACCTCCCATATTATATAACTTTCAATATTTTGACAATGTGGCCTAGGGAATCACCTATTTCCTCTTAGGTTTCCTCCTCCCATAATTCCCTTAGGAAGAGAAAATCCCAATATAGACCAAAGCTACCATAAAGTCCTTTTCTTCTAGGCTTAATATATCTACCTCAAAGAATGGATAGATACTTATATATTTGTAGGAGTACGATTCACTTACAAGGACTCGATCTTTTTGTTGATATTTGTGAATATTATTGTGACTAAACCATTTCCTCTGAGTTTTAGGTTGACTTGCACCTTTGGTCTCTGTTTTCTTTCGATCCACCCTATTAGGGCTCTCTCCATGGTTAAAATCTCGATAGAATTCCTAATTAAGGCATGATGCTAGGTAAATTGGATATATTTATTGATTCACTGGGATTTGACCTTATATTTTATTTATACACCCAAATTTGGAAAATAATGATTATGGTTTCTTCTTTGTGTAGGAATATTGGTCCTTAGTTTCTACAATGTAACTACTATATTTCTTCCTTCCTTTGACCCTTTGAGTTCATCTAATTGTTGATGTATTTTTTCAACAACTTTGCAATTTGTGTGTTTTAAATGTGGGACGCACTTGTCTCCCATGTTGACATTATGATAAGAGGGAGAAAAGCTTTGTCTTCTAGCACGTGCCATTGAATAATTTCTCTATAAACCCTACTTTGGAAGTATCATCCTAAGGTTCATAAAACCAAAAAAAACTAACATGAGTGTATCTAAATTATGTAGTTAATGTTAAAAAGTCCTTTCATATTAAATGATTAACTCCTCAATGTTACATGAGAACAAACACTTTAAAATTTTCCAAAATTGATAATCTTCATTCCCGTGTTTCTAGGTTCTTAGGAATTGAAATGAAATATCCCCAATCAACTAAATTTTGAGAGTTTATTGGGACTGTCAACTTGGAAATGTGTTTGTAATATGAACATATTTAAATTAAAATCTTATTTTTGATATTTATCAGTATCATTTTATGACACTCTTAAATTTAAAATGTATATATTTCTATTTAATTATTATAAACACCTACTTTGTTAGAAATATTTTTGTTATATTTATTCAAAATATTACCCTAACATAAATATTTAACTACACATAAATCTTACTCTAAAAATTATGTAAGCAAAAAATTCAAAAAATTAATAATATTCACTTTATAGTTTCAAATATGAATAGCTTTTAATACATATCGAGAGTTGAATCTATCAATGTTAAGCCTATTAAATAAGAATTCCGTTGTCTTATCGCTATGATTTTATTGTATTTTCATAGTGCAGCGATGGTATTCTTTACCCTTTCTCCCCACTCAAACGGACACAATGATTCAATTTTAAAAAATGCTTAAATTTATATATATAACCAAACTTTAAAAAATGTTTAAATTTATATATATAACTGAAGTTTAAAAAAAATTAATTTATGTATAGTAAACTTTAAAAAATATTAAAAGTTTATATATGTATGTTTCCTTTGTCATTTTTTTATAACTACATTAAATATTAAAGTTTCAATTGATGTTGAACATGTTATGTATTTCGAACCAGGAGTAAACAATTTCTGAATACAATTCTAATTTTAATAAAATTTAAAATTTACACTTTAAAATTGATTAAATTGACCCGATAAAGTCTAATATACTGTTATATATTATAACAATACTATATGGGAATTAATCTCCAGTTTATTTAAAATGATATTTAAAACATATCATTGTGTGAATAAATTGTAATTTAAATATCTTTTATATGTTTCAATATATAATATTGTCCATTTCCTAACCGTATTAGAAACTTATATCCATCTTTAGCAGGGTCCCTCATTCCGGAAACTCATGCAAGATAAGTTTTTTTACAATGACTTTATTGGACGCTCATGCCATTTATAATTTTCTCTATGATTTTATTGGAAAGCTATTAATGGTTCAACTTCAATCTATTAGGAGGTATTGCATAAAATTTAGTGGTTTAATCTTATAATTTCTAATATATTATAATATAATAATTATTTTATGTTATATTTCACTAAAAAAATATTTAAATTTTATTTATTTTATTATTATTAAAATTTACATATAAAATAAAATAATAAATAGATTCAATTTTGTTACTTTTATGTTAAGAGCTTAATTTTAACTTATTAATACATCTACAAATCTCTCTTCTTACCATTATACGGAGATACTCTAACAAGATTTATCTTGAATCACAATATTCTATATAAAAAAAGATTATCGATTAAAGTACAATATATACATACACAATATAAAAAATACATATATTATATAATAATCATTTAATATTTTTTAAATTTATGTTTATTAAATAAATTATTTAAAAATAAGTATACATATTTTTATTTATATATACTTTTACATGCTCTATTACAATGTTAAATAAAACAAATATTATTACAATTCCAAAAATATTATTAAATTTTTTATAAGTCAATTGTTGTTAGATTTATTTGAAATTTAAATAATCTTATTTTACATAAATTTGGATACTAACTATTTTACTACTTTTTTTCTGGTCATTGTGAATATCTAATAGTTTATCATAAAAACTTTTTTTTATTTAATTTCAAATTCCAATACTTTTTAAAAATAAAGTGTTATTTGTTTTTTTTTCGACAATAAAGTACTTGTTTTTTTTTATGTCGAAAGACTATCAAAGTTATTATTATGTAATAATATCTCAATA